>JABFQD010002125.1:0-16074 GCA_022817045.1 Psix sp. ZL-2020 | reverse complement strand
AAGATCGCTCAGCTGAACAATTCGTTGATGAAATCGAAAAAAAATTCGCAAAGCAATACTAACGTTTGGGTATACAACTGTCAGACCGTTATCGTTCAGCAACGTGTTCAAACTAATTATTGAAAGATTTTACGTTAATTGCGTTTAAATGATCATTCAAATGTTCGCATTCTAAATTTAACGATTCTTCTATATCTTGTGGATAAGCTGAAACTAATCGTTTCGAATTTTCTGAAATTTTAGCTAAAGAGAGAGAATTAAGTATGGATAAGAATCCAAACTTTTGATAAAGTTTTTCGTACGATTGTCGACGCTTGTCAAGTTCTTGACTTAATCGATCAACAATAATATAAAAAGTGTTGATCTTGAAATTGTCCCTGGGTGACAACACAAGATTTTCTATATCGGATTCATCGAAATTTCATTTTCGCCTACGATTTCTGACACTAGCCAATCGGTACTCATTTAAACTGCACTTCTCGATTGCTTTTCTCTCGTATTCGTCGAATTTTTGACGGGTTTGCCGAATAAATTCTAAAAATGACGCATATAATTCAACAATCGCAAACAAATCGGTCTTTTCAGATTGCAAAAGTTTATTCACTGCATCGAATCTTTTGAGCACGTCATAAAACAGTTATCAAGCGTGCTTAAAGAAATATATAGCCCTAACGTTTCTGAACACGTCCCAGGATTTTGAGTTCTATCTTCTGATAATTCAAACAATGAATCCAAAATCGAATCCCAAAACAGCAATAAACTTTTGCAAGCATCATTTTTTGCAGACCATCGAGTTTCTGATAAACTTTTCAGTGTAGAATCGTTTGATTGAAGTTTGTTCTTTAAAAATTTCCACCTGGAATTCGATGCAGAAAAAAAATTATATAATGCTTGCAGAGTTAAAAAAAATGTACGGCAATTTGAGTATATTCTGCTGCACATTCACCAACAAGATTCAACGACTGGCCAGCGTATAGGACATACTCAGCAAGCGGATTAAGAGCTTTGATTTTTGCTTGCAGTCCGTTATATTTCCCAGACATGTTACTCGCATTATCGTACGATTGACACGACAATTAGAAATATCTAAATCGCAACTTTCGAGGAGTTCAGTGACAACCATTAACGTATCATCAGCTTTGTGACCGGAATTCGGAAAGAATTTTAAAAATCGTTCTTTTGCCTGACCCGACTCATTGACAAAACGTATTAAAACACTCAATTGATCGACGTGCGAAATGTCAGGACTGGAATCTAATACAATCGAAAAATCTTTTGCAGTCTTAATTTTATCCAGTATCTTTTTAAGAATTTGATCGATAAGATAAATAAGACGATAAGATAATTTGATCGATAAGATAAATAAGACGTGGAGCCTTTTCCTTTGTTACCATGCGTTTGTATGTGTTCCGCTAAAAAAGGATCAAACCGAGATAGCAACTCTAACGCCATTATGTAATTACCACTATGATCGTGGTTTAATTTTTCGTCACTTCCTTGAAATGCTAGGCCACTTATGGACAAAGATTTTATAACCTCTACAACACGTTGCAATGCTTTAGTCCAGTAAGTGATTTGGGTTTCTATTTGAGCGAACAAATTTGCATCGACTCTGTTCAGCGTCTGAGATCGCCGTATCAGTTCAGAACAAGATGTTATATGATTGCGCGATCGTTCGTGTTCCGCCAAGCGATTATGAAGGTTTCGCCAAAAAAGAAGATTTTGACAGATATCTTGCACGATCATTATAGACTCGTTTTGTGATCGAAAAATCGATATCGTCGTTCTGTTTGATACCATTCTTAATTAGTAAATCTATTGTCTTATCATTGACAATCCATTCAGCCGGATCGTCACTAACTTGATCTAAATTAGCACCAAGATAAGATGCAGATCGAAGAACAGAAACAGGCGATATTCGATCAGCCGTTTCTTGATTTTGTCCGGCAAGATCAGACCACTGTGATGAAGGACATTGGGAAGTAACTGGATTAGGATAGCTTTCAATGTCTACAAAAATATGAAATTTAGATGAAAAATGATTATAAAACAATCGTTGATAGCATTATAAATGATAACGATGCAAGTTGATGAATAAAAAACGATGAATATTACATACTTTGAGCGCGTTCATAACAAGAACTAGGATTTTTCGGACGAAAGGAATCAGGTATTTGGTTTGAATTACAAGGCAAAGAAACATCAGAAGAGTTATAATCAGCTCCATGATCTATGACAAAATAACACCTTTATATGAAATAAACATTTTCAATAAAACAAATAATAAATTTATTTCAAATAAAACTAGCCAAATATATTCAAAAAAGGAGTTTACCAGTTTTGTCATAATCTATGTTATTATTAGCAGTCAAAAAAAAATTTGATAACTTAGGCTTTTAGCAATGACTCATTTTGTTGTGCTATTTTTTCCTTTACTCTTTTGCTGTTTGCCGCACCACTTAATTTATTCATTTTTACAAATACCTACTACACACTAATTTTTGTTTTTCCGGAAACTGTCTCCTCTGTGTGGAAAACTGAGGTTATATTATTCTGGCGTTAAATACTTGTTGAAAACAAATCGATCGTTGATACCAACCAAAAGAAGAATATCACTCTGGTTATGTTTTGCGCGACAAATTTAAATTAAACAAAATTGAAAGTTATTTTAAATATCAGAAATATTAAAAATTATTAATTGGTAGAAAAATTAAAAAAAAACTTTTCGAAAAAAGGTCAGATTCGTCGCGCCCTCCTTTGCTTATCACCCCAAGCCATGGCTTCGTTGGCTTGTGCAGTGATACGCCACTGGCAATGCTATAGCGGAGCTTGGGTGCACAGCCTGTTATAATGCAAAGCAGGGACCGACGAGGGGAGCAAAAAAGTGAGGAAATAAATACAAGCATTATATGATTTTTATGTCCATGCTTTATTAAATCAAAAAGAAAGAAAGAAAAAAACAACAAATAAAATTTCATTCAGCGGTGGCTTCTCCGCTCCCGAATAGAATACATAGAAATAGAATAGTCATCAAAAGGAGTTTATAAAATTAAAAAAATAAATGTTTGATTTCAATTATGTTATAATATACACATTCCAGAAAACATTGTTCCATATCACTGAGTTATGCCATAAAATAAGTTAGAAAGAATTTCTTATTGATGCTGATAGTAGTACATTAATTACAAATTAAGCGTACGTTGCATTTTTTCGAGTTGTCTTTAAATGGATTACATTGGATGAATTTTGATCCATAATCTATAGAAGCTGATTTTCGATCTATAATAGAATATAATCGCTCAAAGAAAATAAGAAATAAAATACTAAAAAATATTCATATTTTCCACAATAATATAAACAAGTTTACGTTAAAATATGGTGCTTGGCAAAGAATATTCATTTAATTCAAAAAAATAAAAATTGTTATGCAAGCAGTGTAATGCAATTTTTATTTCGATGTGCTAGTATATAAATATTATTGAAACAAAGTAGTGGACAAAAAAATTGAAGTAATTATCACTAAATTATCAATCGGCTAACTGTGTAAAAAACCATAGGTTTATAAGGAAGCTCATAGGTTCAAAACATATTGAAAATGTTTAACAGGATATTGCAGAATTTTTTTACTGATTTATTTAATAAATCATAAAATATTTGGAAATTAGACCTCCAGGGAATTATACCATTATTAGAGGTATAATTCCCTCACCATCTATTGTGTGACCAAGGTATTCAACACTTTTTTTGAAAAATTTACATTTATCCAACTTGATTCTGACACTGAATTCATCTAGTTTAGCTAACGCGGTTTCAAGTCTATTTTTACATTCTTCCTCGTCTTTACTGCAAATTATCAGATCATCTAAGTAAGAACAATCTCCGTTTATTTTTCTGATTATCGAATCCATTACCGATTGAAAGATTCCGGAGACACTAGATACACCGGATAGAAGCCTGTTTATTCTAAATAATTCGCGGTGAGTATTAACTGAATTCATAATTTTCACGCCTGAATGAAATGTTAACGCAGCTTACACCAATCTGTTCACTAGCGACTCCACACACCATCTGGTCCCTCAAAGCGTCGTTGAGAAAATGACCAAAGTCACATTTTTGAGCCAAGCTTTTCAATTCAAAACAAAACTGCGTTATCGAGTTATCTGGTTTCTTCATTCATTTGTGAAATCGGTATCTCTCTGCAATAATGCATTTTTGTTGCGTATTATAATTTGAGATTGCCGTTTTTAATTCGAAGAACGCCTTTCTCGCAGGAGCATCCGGCATCAGACTGTTGCGTAATATATCATAACATTTTGGTCCGATCAATGTCAGTAATAAATGCACTCTTTTGTTGTCTTGAATAACGTTCACAATCAGAAATTATTCGAACTATTTTATGCATGATGCAAACGGTTTCATTGTACTCGGATATCGCGGACTTCCCATGCACGCTTAGGAAGTCCGCGTAATTCTTACGAGTCGTCGCCACATTTGATATTTATTTTAAAATAAACACTACAAAATTACTTTAATGTCTTTATTCGAAATCCAACTCTGTGGAAAAACGGCCGTTTGCCTCACTTCTAATTCCAAAAAACAGACACGTACCCACAGATGACTTTTTCACCATTTTAATCATTTCAAGTCATCAAGGACTTTGTCTATGTTTACTAAAGATTCCCATGAAATATTAGATCTAAGAGGGAATCCTCGAACTAAAATGAAAAATTCTTGGCCTTCATTAATTAGTTCATCTTAAAGACATACTTTTTAAGAGTACCTTCTAGAGGAAAAGACACGTGATAAATACGCCCTATGACTTTTAGAAAACTAGCACTTCGTATCGTGGTTTTTCATAAGTGTTGAATTGCTCAATCTCTTTTACTCGTTCATAGGTAGTTAAATTATTTTGTATACATTCATCTAGCATTTCATCATTCCGGAAAATCTTTAAACAATATTTACATACGTAGTCACATGTTGATTTATCACATTTCCGAAATATCGATTTTTTGCATTTTTGTAAGTAGGCCGAGACAAGTAGTCTATTAGGGAACTGATCCGATTCATTTAATGTCAATATTTAAATATCGTCTTTTGATTTATTACTAATAATCTTTAAATGTTCCATATTGTTGATGTTATTGAAAAGTTCTCCGATTTGCTATTGTGTTTTGAATTACTACATAAGGCTGTAATAAAATCTTCCAGTTTTAAATGACACATTTTCTACTTTGATAAACAGGCTTCTACTTTCTTTCGTAATGATGATAATGTTCTTTTCGCACGACAGAAACTATTCTTTCTACATATAATGCCATCAAATTATTTTGGCTTCTAAATGACTATTATTTTCTGGGTTTTCAGAGAAAACTTATTTTTAATATTTTTAATAAACTTTTCTGAATGCTAAAAGTTGATACGAATCCATGTTTTCACCTATCAATAAAATTTAATCTTTCGTCAATCGTTTTTTCTGATTCCATTTTTTTGCACATTTGTTTCACTCTCATCGAAAGATCTACAAAATTCAAGAATTTTATGATTATACGTTGATTGAATTTTGTTTTGTTTTTCCTTTTTTTGTTTTAAATATATAAATCAGATAATTCATAATCTATTTTATCGAAATCCAATCAATTTTGATCATAAGTTATCGTTGATGGATCAACATCACAAATAATAGAAGTGACCAACGCAATAGCAAAATCTCCAGAATCTCTAAAATTGGGTAGCTATTTTACTTTAAGAAATTGTATGCAATTTCTGATCAATTCCAGATATAATTTTTTTTAATCATTTGTATTGTAATATGTACAAATTCAATAGGAATCTCCACATATAATTTAAATGAGCTTTCGATTATTCGAAACAGGTGTAATTTTATTTAAATTTTGAAGCAGTATTGGATCGTAGATTATAAAGGTTGTTACATTTTGAGTCATAGATGTAAAAACTGTCATATGATTAGTTTGTAACGAATCATCGTTCATGATTTGTTGATTATTTATTTATTCTAAAAATTATACATTCAATTTTCTGAATTCTTGTCTATCAGTTGTCTACGATGGTGCGTAATTACAGATATTGAGGTTGTTTCAACAATAGATAGACTAATTTAATTTGATGTATAATTATCTATTTCGCCAATTTCAAGTAGTTTTTGATACTTTATAACAATGAACTCTTTCTCTTTTTCTTCATATTTTCGATCATTTTGTGATATTTTCGAAATCGAATCTTATCCATTTTTTCATCAAAAAATTATATTGAACCTTTATCATCGGTAATAAAAAATAGAAGCGTTATTACGAGACATTTCTGCTCCTTTTGATTTATATACTAATATACTAATTTTAGTTAAAATATTTTTTTGTCGGCCGTCAAAGTAATTTTTATCATCTCACACACAATTTGAAAACAAATAATTGACTTTGAAATATTTGAATTATTAACATCTAAAATATTTTGACGTTTACTTTCTATGTGATTAAGAACAACAAATAAAAATTCGGTTTATTTGCAACTATAAGAAAGATAGAAATAACTTCTTAATTACTATTTTTTATCAAACGTATTTTTCAATTTCTTGTTTAACGCTTTATACCGTCTGTACAAAGCGACATTAAAAATTGGCACAAGACTTGGAAGCCTACTATCTTGTGAAAAATGTTGCTTTGCTTATGAGTTTTATTTCATCAATATTTATTGTATGAACAATACACTTTCGAATATTTTTCATTCTTTATGAATGTAATTTAATTTCTAGAAATTAATAATAATTAATTATTGTTGCTCAAAATTCACTGCAACACCATCTAATTCTTTATATATAAAGCGATTTTAATTAATATATTCATTAATTAAAATGACATATGTTCTAACTAGATACCATTTATATAGTACAGAACGTATTAAGCATCCAAAAACCATTGTTTTTATAGGTATAGACGACTGCAGCACCTTTTTCACTTAGCATCAAATTGCAAATATGCACTTATACAATAACATTCTATAAAGTTTCAGAACGAAATTCCAACCCTCAGGGTGTTTTCTGGTGAAAGTACGTAAAGGCCTCATATGAATAGATTTGTTAAAACGTTCAAAGTTTCGTGTGCTGTAAAGCAACTACTTTAAAACTTTATAAAGGTTTTATCTAGGGTCAAAACTAGTGCGGAAAATATTTTTTTCATTTTTTGATAATTAGTGTCTTTACAACACACGAAACTGTAAACGCTTGAAATCTCGTGATGAGGCTTTTATGCAATTTCACCAGAAAATACCCTTATGGTTGGATTTTCGATATGAATCTTTACAGGGGTGTTGTTAAGCGTCAATACTAGTCTGGAAAAACAAATTTAGTTGAATAAAAGGAAACAAATTTTTTGTGCTGAGCACGTGCTGAACTTCAGCCACATCGTATGAAATATGTTTGGAAAACCTAAGTAACGGTACTAAACTTGACCTTCCAACTCCATCTCCTGGGGGTGGAACTGGGGTGTAGCTTTGAATTCTTCAATAGGGACCCCTCTTTTTTATCGCAGATTTGGGTTCCACGTCGAAAAATGAGAAAATTTTGTTCAAACCAGTCTTCCAAAATCATAAAAAATATCGCTGTAACAGCGCAAAATCTTTTTGAAGTTAATATTTCAGACATGACGCAATATTTAACGAAGTGGTCATTGGATTAGAGAAAAAAACACCAGGTAGTCAATATACTTTGACAAGCAAATGTTACAATTGAGCCTCTTCTTTTTCCTGACAATATGCCACTCGATGGTACATACTTGTTGTGACATTTTTCAACATCCCGGGTTTATGTTGTTCGTTACAGTGTGTTTTCTTTTTCAGCTCATCCAGATCGTCAGATTTTGTCTCAACTCTATTTCTTAAATAATCTCATTAAAAATAATCACGAGGACTCATATCAGGCGACTGTAGAGGCCATTTTATTGCATCCCGTCGACCTATCCACCTTTTCAGAAAAAATTGATCTAGAAAATTGCGAACATTCACGGCCAAATTGACTTCAGCTCCGTCTTTCTGAAACCACCCATCGTTTAACACCTCTCCTGAGTTCTCTCAAGACTCTCCCACCCACTATCACCGAGGAGTATTGAGAGGGTAAGTAATCAATTAATGCATCCTCATTTTTTTCCTTTTATTAGAATGAAAATTTCCTTTTAATATATAGATTACAAAACTTGAAATGACGAATTTTTTATGTTTCGTTATCGCTTATATGGTATTTTTGTACATTTTTTATTCGATCTTAAAGTCAATGCTCTCAAGTTTTTTTACTAAGATTAATTTTATCTTATCTTTGAAGTTAAAGCTTTTTGACAGTCAGTTTTATTTTGTTAAAACACGGTTCCATGTGTGGATATGGTTAATCCATATATGGATCTTATTAAGAAATTGCAAATTTGTTCAAAAGCAGTAATTCTGAAAGATCGCCAATACCGGACTGTTTCTCATTTTAAACAAACCGAACGAAAAATTAAACGAACTTACCAAGTGAAGTTAGATTGAAATCATAACGGAGGCCTCGTCCGGATGAAATATAATGAATATAAATGTAGTCATGCTCCTGCCTGCGCTTATGACAACACATTTCAAATAACTTTCTTCATACTTCAAAACATACGTGGCAATTTTTAATTGGGTGTGATGACAATTAGGGTAGGGCAGTTCTTCCGGACGAGGCCTCCGTTATGATTTCAATCGAACTTCAATTAGTAAGATCGTTTAATTTTTTAATTATAATGGAGGCCTCGTCCGAATGAAATATAATGAGTATAAATGTAGATGTTAAAATCTCAAATTGCAATTATTACTTTTATTTATTATATATTATTACTTCATACTTCAAAACATACGTGGCAATTTTAAATTGGGTGTGATGACAATTAGGGTAGGGCAGTTCTTCCGGACGAGGCCTCCGTTATGATTTCAATCGAACTTCAATTAGTAAGTTCGTTTAATTTTTTAATTATAACGGAGGCCTCGTCCGAATGAAATATAATGAGTATAAATGTAGATGTTCAAATCTCGAATTGCCATTATTACTTTTATTATAAACTTTTACAATCGCAACATTGAATATTCTCGGATCTTAATCATCATATACGACAGGAATTTTGTATTTAACTAAGGAGACAATTAAAATAAAAACAAACTTATGAATTCATAACTCTCAAAATTGCATTTGGAAATGCATTCGAGTTAAGAATTGGCCTATTATAAAAACGAGCAAAAGCTTGTGATTCACCCGTCCATCCTGCAGCACACTCAATAGAATCTACCGGTATATCTTTTCTTGCAGCACTCGAGGTGGCTGCATGTCGAGTGCTGTGGGCCGTAAAATCTTGGGGAAAAGCATCTTGCTCGGTGGATGTCTATCTCTAAGAGGAGCAGACAGTAAATAATTAGAAGGGCAAAACATTAACGGTTCTTCTATAAGTAGCTGTTGAAAAAGCGGAAACCACGACTATGACGACCACCAGAGAACAGCCAATACTCCTTCGGCTTTGTTTTCTATGACTATTAATGGCAGAAACCCGTAAAAATAAACTTCTTCCCATCCTAAGGTGAACGCGTCAATGGCTAGTGACCCTGGGGCTGAAATCCATGAAATATAATTTTCGCACTTTGTATTTAACGCCGAAGCAAAAAGGTCAACATCAAAAGTTTAAATGCTTCTTCTGCCAAAGACCACTCTTTGTCCGTATCACATCTTCGAGGCTCAACATCAGCATCAATGTTATCTACGGACGCAATATATGAAACAAAAACAAAAATGTCCCTTTTTTCACACCATTGCCACAGTTTTCTAGCAATACTCCAAAGATGAGGATGCTGTACGGAGCCAAACCGATTTATATACGACATTGCCGTCGTATTATCAATCCTCATTAACACTTCACAACCTTTCATGTGTGCCACGAAACATTTAAGAGCATTAAACACTGCTTTAAGTTCTAAAACGTTAATATGTAAAGATTTTTCGTCCTCAGACCACCAACCGTGGGTTCGATGATCTCCACACAAGGCTCCCCACCCTGTTAAAGATGCGTCGGAAAATATCTCGCACACGTATTCCCGTGTTAGAATAACAATCGCTTGGGACTGATCAGAAAAAATCGTTGTCTACCACTGAAAGTCTTCCTTCAAGGTTGGGTTAATAACTATTTTTCTATCAAACGAATTACCTGAACGTAAAAGTACTAAATACTTCTCTGTTTCAAAATTTCGGGTATATAATAATCCGTATTTAACAGATTTATCCGTATTTATTTGGACAAACCGATGTAAAAGAACCGATCATAGCAAATTCTTTGATTGTACAAGATGATTTTATCGACATAATAGAAACTAAACTTAACAACTTATTACGACGGACTGGGGGAATTGACAACGTTTGGTTTTTTGAGTTGAAAATGAAACCTAGAAATTTTCTCTCTATAGCCGGCTTCAACTCTGATTTCTTGAAATTAATAATAAATCCAAGAAATGACAACAAATTAATATGTGCACATTCAATTCACATTCCTTTATTGACGCTCCAACAAAAAAAAAACGTTTAAATAAACGACAGATTGGAAACCACCTTGACGGAGTTTAGTAACAGGAGACCGCATGACCTTAGTCAAAATGTAAGGTGCAGTTGCTAATCCAAACGGGAGAGCCTGAAACTCGTATATGATACCACGCCATTAAAGCCTCAGAAATTTTTTATGTGACTCATGTATTGGGATCAAAAGGAAGGCATTTTCGATGTCCAACGTTGCTATTTTTGAGGATGGCAACATGAGCTGTACTGCAATTATCCAGTCTTCTAGTTTGAAATGAGGGGGTTCCAGATACTTATTGAGATCTTTAAGATTAAAAATGAACTTCCATCCTCCGGATGACTTTTCTATCAAAAAGAAGGATGACAAAAATTGGTCAGGAAATGATTCAAAACCGTGGTATCCTATTGATTTTTTGCCAGTTGTCAAAGTAATATCTCAAGCGCCCCGTCATACTTACCGACTCTACTTGTGGTATGGGTGCGAGCGAGAAATCGACCTCCTGCGACTTTTCGATTGATGGAGACCGCCTGTGTTCCTCATCGCAGTTTGTTTCGGATACACAGGGGTCTTCACGTTTCCCGACCATCTATGTTGATTTTTGGGCTGCTGCTTTCCAGGTGTGCGAGTAGATTGTAAAACAACTTTGGCGGCGCTGACTGGTGGTTTAGACAGATCCTTTGCAACTTTTTCACAGGCTTGGGCCTCCTTTACTTCATTCGAGAACGAGCTTCCAAAAAGCCACTCGTCTACCGGCGCGTGATTCGCAGCATTTTTGCCAGTAAAACTTAACATTGGTTTAATAAAACCACACCAAGCTAGTGAAAGGCGGTGCTGGTGGTCACAGGCAGGTAAATTCCATCAACTAAATGATGTAACACATTATCAGTCTTTGGAGATAACGCTAGTTTGATGCTCGGATTCAATAGAATTGATATTGTTGAGCCCATTGCGTTCAAACTAGCCGCCATTTAAGTCTGAGCTGCAACCTGGTACTCATCTCGTTTGAGGGCAGAATGATATTTTTTCAGTGCGGTGAATACCATCCTATTTTATTTTTGGTGGGCATAAAATCTCCAGGTCATCCTTGACTTTATATTTTGACAATAGTTCTTCGCGTCGTTGTTTAAACTAGAACAAGCTGTATTTTTTGTAAACTCGAAAACTGTTTGCGCCCAACAAAATTCATTTGGCTCTTTTTCTAAAGGCTCAAAAAATCCTTTTACTATTTCCTCGGCTTTGGCTTCTTTCCCATCAGGAGCGAAAGTAACAATCTGATTACTTTCCAACATAACACCTAAACAAAATCATGAACGAAAGGGAAGGTTAAATTTCATGCAAAAGAATTAAGTCGGTTGTGTCCTCTCTTTTTTCAAGCGAGAAGTCTGTAAGAGGACACACCTGATTCACAGCGCCGATTCTAGAGAACCATCTCATCCTTTCAATTCACCTGATGTATCATCATCGTTGATATTGACAATATCGACCAGTGGTATAAAATCCGGTTGACTAATTTGAGATTCAGTGCGTTTTTCAATTGTTGCCAAGCGCACTTCTTGACGCGAAAGTATTTCCATAATTTTTTCCATCATGGTTGCGATTGACGATTCGAATGATCTACTGCGTGAATATCTAATTCTTTCAGGCGCATGTGAGGATGATCTCGAGCGGTGACGTGATTTTTCTCGGTCATACCGTTTCCGAGGTGAGTTGTGAAAGCCGTCACTTTTAACCTAAACATTGTGATGCTTTTTCTTCTCTCGATGATCCCGCGGCGACCTAGATCGACTTTGATGCTTGCGTTTTCCCATTTGAGTTAGATAATTATTAATAATCGTTTTAAACAATGTTAGATTGTAAAATTAATTAAATCGACTAAAACATGTGTTGTGTTTGGCAAACACAGAACATAATGAAGAAAAGATTGATACGATGAGAGACGTCACCTAGCTGGGGCGCCACTATACCTAGTTAACCCATTTCTTTTTTGGAATGTTATTTGAAATGTGTTGTCATAAGCGCATGCAGGAGCATGACTACATTTATATACATTATATTTCATCCGAACGAGGCCTTTGTTATAATCATATTTATTTGTGACCTCGCACTCATTTTCTAATGAGTACATAAATCCAGCAATGGTAGCACTAAATGGCGACAATTCGCAATGATGCGATTAAATCTCGGGAAATGACCACTAACCGTAAAACTGCAGATTCGGCATTGGTGACTTTTCAGGCTACGACAAGCAGGCGATGAGAGCTATCCTCACCAACATGTGAGTGGAACAAGTCATAATTTTTAACGAATGTTGTGGTCTAAATATTGCAAGACGGAAATTTGGTTGGATGGCAAAATTGGTGTTAACATTTTTTTTTCACCGACTCGGTATTTAATCGGTATTTTAAAATGCACAAGCTTTCTCATCTGTCGCACTGGTAACCGATGGAGAATCGGGAATTCAGGAAGACAGTGTACTCCAGATGACAGTGGATGATCTCTGTGGTAATGATGGTCTATATTATATTTCCCTCGATACGTATGCACTCTTCTGGTCCATCCGAGGATTGAATATATAATCAAATAAACGAACATCAATGATAAATACCATAATTTTACAAATTCTAATAACGGTAACATTTTCCATGACAAACCATACTCAATTGGAAATGTATTTCACTAAAAATTTTAATTCATCTATACAATATCAATTAAATCAAATTAAATAAAAATAAATTTCTTTCTTTTTTCAATTCAACAAAAATATTTAAGTATAAACTTACCAACGACCAGGAGTCTTACCGGAACATACACTAAAAAACGGAATTGGAAAAAAATAAAATATTAAAATGTTTGACACGCAAAGAAAAACAGCGTCACACTACATTGAATGCGAGATATTCAGTAAACACAGAAACTAAATGTTTGGGCTGAGATTGTATGTAACCGAATTGTAGGGTCATTTTTTATTGGTGGTAATTTGACTGCTGAGAAATACGTGGCTTTAGTGACAGATCAGATAATACCTGCCAAACATGAAAACTTAGGACAGGTGTTTAACAATGTGTAGTTTCAAAAAGACGGAGCTCAAGTCAATTTGGTCGTACTTACCCTCTCAATACTCCTCGGTGATAGTGGGTGGGAGAGTCTTGAGAGAACTCAGGAGAGGTGTTAAGCGATGGGTGGTTTCAGAAAGACGGAGCTAAAGTCAATTTGGCCGTGAATGTTCACTATTTTCTACATCAAACTTTTCTGGAAAGGTAGATAGGTCGACGGGGTGCAATAAAATGGCCTCCGCGGTTGCCTGATATGAGTCCTCATGATTATTTTTAATGAGATTATTTAAGAAATAGAGTTGAGACAAAATCTGACGATCTGGATGAGCTGAAAAAGAATATATACTGTAACGAACAGCATAAACCCGAGATGTTGAAAAATGTCACAACAAGTATGTACCATCGAGTGGCATATTGTCAGGAAAAAGAAGAGGCTCAATTTGAACATTTGCTGCATTAAGGAGAGAATTTATCACCCCAATCGTGAAAGGAAAGAAGACCACTCACCCCTCCCCACTCCTCGGTGATAGGGGGTGGGGAGTTAAATTCAGTGTCATCGGATAGCTTGTCAAAATATATGGACTACCTGATGTTTTTTTCCTTAATCCAATAACCATTTCGTGAAATGCTGCGCCATGTCTGAAATATTAACTCCAAAAAGATTTTGTGCTGTTATAGTGATATTTTTCATGATTTTGGAAGAATGGTTCGAAAAAAATTTTCTTATTTTTCAACGTAGAATCCATATCTGCGATAAAAAAGGTGGGTTCTCATTGAAAAATTTATAGCTACCTCCAGTCTCACCCTCAAAGGGTGGAGGTGGAAGGTCAAGTTTAGTATCGTTGGGACTTTAAACTTACCCTGTATAATTGATTAATTAAATTATATTGGCAAAATATCATTTTGCCACCAACAATATTGGTGGCATCATTCTTTATTAAACAAATATATGTTTAGTCATTCTTACACAGTGCGTTCTGTACGCAATGAGTTACAATATGAGTCCTTTATATAAAGGTATTCTTATTTAGTGATACATAAATAGTATTTTATTTCTTTAATTTATTTCATTTATTGAATCATTCATTGTATTCAGAAAGTAACAGTTTCATTACAACTATAATTGGTATATTTAGCGCAGAAGTTAATAATTAAGAAATTAATTTTTGTAAAACACCATTCACTAAAATAATGAGATCGCCTTCTTTGATATTAACATGGCTATACTACACTTATCCACCCGAAATAACAGCAATATTTCTAGGCTGCGTACTTTCGGAAAATTCACATTGGGAAGATTGTCATATGCTCAATTGATTAAAAAAGAAGGCCCTCACATTTTTCATACAAAAATGTTTTTTGTTAAAAAACATTGCAGTCAAACGCAAACAGTGCGGTCAAACGCACTAAAAGAAGCTTTTTCTGATTAATTCAAAAAAATAAATTTTGAGTTTCAAATTGATAAAAATCCTTTAATTTCAAATAAAATTGCGGAATATACGACCGACTGAAAAGTGGCAATATTTCGACCTTCTCTGGGTGACATTTTTTGCTTTCAATATATTTTGCCTCGTAAGAGCCCAGAATTAGCTTTATTATATACCGCCGGGTGCACATGAAAATCCTAGTTAATTTCTAGCTTGAGACAATTTAAATACATAAGAAAGCAATAAGCACAGAAAGCTTTAAATCTATGTTGAATGACGTTAAAGACAAAAGAAAAATTTTGTTTAAAAACAATATTCATAAACAAACCTAATATTTTTCATAATACATAAACGAAATAAAGTAATACGTATTTATTAATTTTATAAATACTTTTTTTTATAAAAAAGTAAATAAAAGAATAAAAATTTTAGTTTAGTTAATCTCTTTTATTAAAGAAGCAGTTCTTATTTTCTTTATTACTACAAAATACTTGTCTCTGAAACTAGTTTAATAAAAAGGCTTTATAAAACTGAATAATATCGCGCGATTAAAATTCCTATCGACACTATTAACTCCAACCACGTGAAAAATATCAAAACAATTAACCAATAAATTTGAATATAATGCATAACTTTAATATTCACGATAATGGAAAACCGCTTTATTTTATGATTTATAATTAATTAAAAAACAACAAGATATGGAAATTTATCTTTTATAACAAAAGCTATTACATAATTTCAAAAGTAAAGGTAATTATATTTCCTTTCATGCCATTTAAAATGATTAAATCATTAGTTTTTTAACTAATAATTTTATTTTTCCATACACAAAAATTATCAGGAACTCATAAATAATAAATATTGTTATTTTGATAAAGTCCATATTCTTCTTATCAAATTAACGTCTAAATATAATTTAATTTCATAAAATTACATTACTTACTTAAGGTACTTATTAAACATTTTTTAAATTTATCGCTAATTTTATGGAACGAAATTTATTTTAATTAAAAACTT
>JABFQD010002124.1:0-16075 GCA_022817045.1 Psix sp. ZL-2020 | reverse complement strand
TTTTGTATCATTTTATAAACAGTATTTTAATGACGTATGCGTAAAATATTATGATGCATTTTCAGATTATAGTTCACAGAACTTTAAATATGGAATTTAAAAAAGAGAATCATCAAATTTAACTTCAAATTAACCAACTTCTAAAACTTCAAATACATTATTTCGAATACTCTAAAGCAGGCATACACAGCATCTGTGATACGACGTACGTAATTGTTCTAAATATTTCTTGACGCCATCATAAACAACTTTGTCACGTGTCACACAGAAAAAAATTAATTCCAAAATTAATTCAAAGAATTAATTACATTTCATAGATACTGAAGAAACTCAACGAAAACTTTCTTTTCTTAAATTGTTGTGGCATCATCTAAAACTCAGAATCTCATGTCGCTTAAAAAAAAATAAAAAGATTATCAAGATTTTGAAGCTGAATTCGATGTAACATATATATATATATATTTTAAACCATTTTTTATGAAAATATATGAAACATATACATGAAGACTAATCCAATAAGTAAATATAATATAGGTCATCTTATTACAGTAATGTGCTTCTTAAAGATCATATAACATGATCCTTGTCAAAAGAAAAATTTGTGTTTGTATCCATACATATTTTATAATAAATTTTGAAATACTATATTTTTTCTGATAAAAGAATCGTTAACCATTGTGTTGTAATAATCGAACAGAAAACATTGATTCGCAGGCTACTTAAACAGATTTGAAAATGAGGAATTAATTGTTAATATATCAGTACCATTAGCTTTTTGATGATAAATTCTGCTTAAAGTATACTCCAAATGGAAAAACAGATTGACTGTTTTTGTTCATTATAGCAGGGAAATTAATACCATAAGTGAACTCCGTTTGATGTTATAATAACATTTTTATACATCCTATCAAATGTGACGTTGGATGAAATATTCACAGGTATATTTGCAAAAAAAAAAAAAGATTCAAAACAACTATATTTTACGCGTTTCATTTCTTCTAAATATTTTTTTGAAATGTGAATGATTTTCATAATTTTGTGAAACGTTATTTAGTAAGATTTCGCAGGTATAATTTTCACAAAATAATTATTAACAAAGACCGGAGTCCCTCAATTTCTGTGAAATTTCCAACTGAGTCGCTTAAAATCAATTCGTGGCTGGTTAACTGAAATGGATGTTAACAAATGACAAAATGAATGTTAAAGTCGGTACAATTGGTCAGCTGGCGTATAACAAACGAAATGTACAATCTCGATAACGATACGCAACAGAACAATTTGAAACGCCCTTGCAAAACTAGGATGAGATTTATTACACGTTATTTATGAACAACAGGACCATTTATCAAAGAAAGCACCAGAAAAAATTACCTCATGTGGTTACTACATTCAGTTTTTAGCAATAACATGGAAGTGTAAATATTTTTAAGTTTCAACAGAAGAGAATGAAGTAGCGTCATGGAAATGAAAACCACATTGAGATCAGATGATTACGAAGTCTGCAATGGAATAATTTTTAATGCAATCGTATTTAATACAACTTAATATATTCAATTTACTTTTTATATTTTCTACTGATAAGCACTATTAAAAGTTATCCATTACAGTACAAGATGTAAGTTATATAGACTGAGAAAATTCATTGCATCGTATCGAAGTAAATGTTCTAAACTGTAAACTTTCATAATTCTGTACAGTAATGAATTTTACACTTGGACTAGATTGTTACCAAAATCATCTGAAATAGTAGAATTATTTTATCAAATTATTTCGGTTTATAATAATTTATATGTTCACATCATAAACTTGTTACATTTTGTTCGAAACAAATTGTTTGTGAATTGATGAATTTGTGTTAGATTTATAATGAATTGATTATAATTTTAAAACTATATATATGATTATATACATAGTATCAATTATTAGTTTTCTATACTCTGTTGCTGAAAAACATATTACACCAGTTGAAATTTACAACGTTAATGTAATGTTGATTTCAAACATTGCATTTTGAATAAATTGAAAAATATATTACTTTTATATACGAATATTTGTATGATTTTTCATACTAAGATATTTATAATTAACTTGTAACCAATTCCTTTCATCCTACATTTGTCTGACCAAAGAGTTATTTTTTCACTAGTATGTTACTTGAAAGCAAAATACAAACAAGATGATGTTTGTATTGTTTAAATTAACTTTCTTATATTACAATTGTTCCTCATGTTTAATTATTTTGCTTTATCGTTAATTAAATGATATATTATTTTGATGAATTAATTTGCAAAACAGCTGTCAGATTTGAACCCCTGAAACACCATGAATCAAAATGTACAACCTGGTTTATTCTGTTGTTAAGCAATTACACCATCACTTAGTAATAACATTAATTCAGGTTAAATTAACGTTTAATCCTCAATTTCTGCATAGTTTAATCCCAGAAACATTAGACCCAACACCTCGACGTACGGTTAACAAACGTTTGTCGACATGGGAAATTGACTGAATGTCTCCATAATGGGCTGTGACGATACGCTGACATGGTACGCGATTAATCTTCATCACAACGACCGTTCAATCATGTAGTCCGCATTACTGCAAGTCTTAGACTCCATATCTACAAGAAATATATTCAAATAATTTAAATCCTGAAATTATATTAACGATCGTTATACTAAGATTTACAACTTCCCGAAAGTAAGTGAAACGTTTGTCTAACAATTCCAACAATTCTTGAAATAAAAATTGCTCGTGATTTATCATTGAAAGAATACGTTGTATTCACGTAACTCTTTGGTTATTTTTCAAACAAACGAGTATCCGTGCACAAATGAGATGGTTAGCGTATCAAAAAACATACGACAAAACTCGTATAAAAAAATGTGGTTTAACGAATTTTTCAACCGAAAGAAAACTATTATGCAACTTCCATGTCATATATTCAGTATATTGTTTAAATTATAATCGCAAAGTATTAAAATTATTTCATTTCTGTCGTAAAATTTGCTATTACTAAACATTTGATGTAGATATGATGATAGTAAAATATGGCACTAGTCAATTATATTTGCAGAATTTATTTTTCGCTTATTTGCACTTTTAAAATCGTGATAAGAATGCATTATTAAGTATCTTGATTCATTTCTAAATAGTCCGTAACTTCTCCGTAACATCCTCAAACCAACTTTCGTTTCCGTCTTGATTAATGATTCGGAAAGCGCCACGGATTAGCTGGTATGTGCATTTCCAACTATAACGTATGTTTGGCTTCCTTATTTGGAACCGAATAAATCGTCGTATAACGACTTGTTTACGTAACGAACATCGAATAAAGTTAATTAGATTTAACTTTACTAATCATTTTTAACCAAAATCCGTTTTTTCTGCTAAAGTCAAAATTAATTGAGATATTTTTAATGATTTCAAAGTAAAAGCACCTATAAAAAGTCTGACGAATGTTATCAAACGTAAAGAAATTTATTATATCGAGCTCAACTTATTCTATTTTCAACTTAACTCTCATTTCAAAGCCTCAAATAGTTTAGACTGATCAAAATTGAAAATTCATGAAAACGTTTTCTCGTCGGCAAGAGACGCAAGCACTTTGAACTTTTTTGGCTTTTACGTGTCTGCCTCCTTTTTCAATCATTCAAAATGTACAGTTTGGACCAATCTACAAGAAAGTCACTTTTGCGCAGTCCCGTCACGCAATCCGTAAAAATATATCATTCACTTTCGTACACCTAAAAGGCAAATGCAGAGATCGCGATAAACATTGCCGAAAATTAGAACAGATACGTAATTACGACAAAAAGTGCGCTAAAAATTAACCAACTCACAAATGTTGGTTCAAATAATTGTGGCGCACAAAAATATTCACTCCAGAAAATTAATCTCATTCCAAGTAATTTAATTAGTGTGTTGTTCATTTAAATATATTTACCAATTACGGTATATTCCAAATATAAGTATGACATATATTTGATAACTTTGCATGGTATTTTTATTGATCATTTATTTATTCATATTTTTATTGATGTTAGTGTACATTTTATTTATACAAGGTATAAAATCTCGCGCACAATTTAATCATCTGTTACTTCACATAATTGCCAAACATATGGCAATTATATACAGCACTGCTGGTTAGTAATAAGTTTGAAAAATCAGACTAGAAACAGACCCAACGTAAAAAATGTCATCACGTCTGACATTTTATTCTGAAATAAAAAAGCAATGGGATCAAAGTTTACTTTTTCTTTCTTCTAATGTTCGAAGTAAACATTTTCAGTGCTGCAGTGTGATAACCACTAAAATTTATAGTTGATTCGAAGTAATCCATTTAATGGGCTCTACTGAAACATCGCTAAATTTCACTCATATTTGTTCATACCAACACAGTTATTTAAAACAACTGACACGATTCCTCTTAATGTAGAACGATGTAAATTGCATTCCCATAAAAACATGAACGAGTATACACAATAACAGTTTTATGCTGTTTTATACAACATCTATACGTGCGCGACATGGATTAAATTTATTCATATCTTTATATATACTACATTATTGTCGTGTTTACTTGTCAAAGTATATATTCGAAACAATACTTTGAGGACAATAAAATTGTTGTGTAGACCGACTTGAAGTAATCTTCTTTGACACTCGCCAAAAATTTTCAACGAAATCATGAGAATCTTAAACAAAATAAACATCCCAAAAATTGCACTTTCAACTACATAAAAGTAATAAGACAACAGAATAACAAATGTAAAGTAATCATTCAAATAAATATAAAGCAACAAAAAGGAAAATGAAAGACAAAAAGCCAATGATATTTTTGTCGACTGTCAGATTTGTATCTTTTCTTTAAAGTTCAGAATTTCAGATGATTGATAAAAAAAATGTTTCACCTAGAATCAAACTCATTGCTAAGTTAAAAGCTTTTTTTAATTTAAAAATACTTATTTAAAATTTTATACTGACTTAAATCAATATATTGATATTGTGATTATTCATTAAAATTCACTGAAAATTAAATAAATTAAATGATTAACTGTTTCTGAATCATTGATAAAAATGCTTTTGAAAATAAAAATTCAAGTAATCAATTTCCAGCGAGAAGATATGAAAGAATTAATGTGTAAAATATTTCAAAACTGATCAACACTTAGTCATTTCCGTTGCAGACAGCTAGGATTTGAATCCAAGATAAATGCAAATTTAACTTTTACAAATTAATACATACGACTAATAACTAATCAAATAGGTCAGCGAGAAATAAATGATCAATATTTGTTTAATCAGCCAGAGATTATATCTTGTACATTATCGAACATTTAAAAACAAAGACAATTTGGTAGCGTACGAAATGTTCAACATATCTGAAGCATATATGTTCTATAAATGTGACAATGACGAAGCATTAATTCAAAATAAATATGGACATATATTTCAATTGACAAAGATTTATCTACGTTTGACAAAAAATATTTAACAAGTTCTTACGGATCATCACAGGAGTTACATTATTATTTATTATTTATAGAATGTGTCAATAAAAATGAGCAATTGTGAAATTTTATTTTTTTCGTCACGTCATAAAAGTTGAAATTTGAACAAATTGTTAATCAAGTATTCAAACCCTCTTGTTAAGTAGAAAAAATATATTGTGCATATTGATTGACTTAATTTGACTGAAAAATTTGTTCGCAAATTAAACGACACACGTTTTGTTTTACAATACAAAATAACATTTGAAATATAATTTGCAGCAATTGCGATGTATGACACATATTTTGTGAATTCAGTTTTTCGATGTATTGATTGATAATTGTAATATGTTATTAACAATAGTAAATATCCATCACGGAATACGCTCTAAATAATAGAATTGTGCCTAATTGGAGGCTGTAGAGGGTATTGTAACTACATTTGCTTTCACTAACATAATTACAACACTGTTATTATTTTAGCCGATTGTCTTGAATCTGAAACACTGTTCATTGTTTTATAAGTTCATTTCCAGAATTAAACTATTTCCATGAAAACATGAGTTCAAATATTAAAAACCAATTTCAAATGATGTTAAATATAAATATTAAAATAATTAATTTGTGTTAAAATTGTTCAAAGCTATTATTCATAATTATGAAAAAACGATGTTCTTGTAGCATTAGTAGAACACACGTATAATACTGTCTGACCGTACGTCAACAAACACTACTGTAGCGCATAATACATCGTTTCAATTGCTACTAGCATATGAGTAAAAACCGACAGGCATTCGGCTAACAATCAACTTTTAATACAACAGAACTTTATACAGGTAAATTTTACTATATCCAAAATAGATTAAAAAGTAGTGCTCCATCGGATGAATTTTCAAAGTTTCCTTCATTACGAAGTTTTGTGTATAAAATTATCTTGTGTAAATGAAATAGAAATTTTATTGCAGTTTGTGCAACCCAAATTATCTTCTGGGGAGATTTTACGTGTTTAGTTTCGCGTACGCTTTTTTAAACGAGATAATTTACAAGTACATTAAAAACTTTTATTTTAAAACATTGAATCTCGGTGATCGATTTTCGAGTTCTCAAGAAGAAGAGAGTATAACAATTTGCTTGAACATTTGTCATCAGAGAAATCGTGACCCAGAAAAAAATATCTCTAGGAAATAAGTATAATGTATGTCAGATTTATATCTTCAATGATATTTATTAAAAAACCACTATTTACGAAACTCATCCACTAAGATAGTAATTTGACATCAATTTCAATGAATCTGCGGTTTCGTGTCCCATTTGAAAATGACAAGTTCAACAAAATTGTAGCGAAATTTCTAAGAAAACTAAAAATAGCGTTTGAAAATAAAATATATAGATATTTCATGATACAAACTAATATAATTTCTAATACGTTTATGGAATCTTGCTTTTTCGCTTTTGATGACCCATATGAGTAATCAATTTTGCGTCTGCTATAAACACCAATGTTGCATATTTTGAGAAAAATAAGTTGATAATTATATTTTCGTAACGTAGAAAATTAAAACTGTATATGAAAACAAGTTTGTATGATAGCATTTGTTTCTATTTTGAAAATAATTTTAGTCTAATTTTGAGCGTAAAACTGCAATAATTCGTCTGCAGTGCTGTTTTTGACATAATTTATCTAACTTGGCGTCACGCGAATGACCATTGTTAATGTTTGAGCAATTGTGAGTTTGTCTCTGGCACTGGTCATAGAAGCACACACAAAATTAAGTGTGGTTTCAAGCGTACAATTCATTCACCAAGTGATCATCCGTATTAAGTTTGCAATGCGAAATTAATATTATTTTGTGAATCACGTTTGAATGTGCGATTATGAAAGGTCGAATCCACACATTGACTCGTAAACCGAAGCTCGAATTATTTTTCAAACAAATTTCATTCTTCTTATGTTTTTTACAATTTCGTATAAAACAAATAGAAATATTTTGATCTCATTATTCTAAACAAAATGGCAACCTAATTGGAAAACGTTTTGGCAATTAACTGGACATAGACAAATATATGTTGATTCATACAATTACATAACACACCATTATATGTTACATATATACTAGCCAAGATGTACATCTTAAATGCAAATGTAATTTTGCATCTCGAAATGTATAAAGTATGGAATAATTCGTATGAAGAAAGCCTTAAAAGCAGCGATTTTGGATCGTCACTTGAACAACTATGCTTCTTAGTATAATGAAAATTTTGAAAGATTTAATAAAAATTGACTCGACATTATTATGCGTGACAAGCTAGCGATACATTGTTGTAATTCAATTTGCAATTCAATTTTGAACAAATATCATGAATCAAAATGAAAGCTTTGAAGTAGGTTACATTGACCGAGAAATGGCTAAAACTGAATAATCCCTCCCGATTAATCCCGCGTATTTCTTGGCTCTCCAAATGTCTAGGGCTCTGGTAGACTAAGCGAGAAATTCGAATGCAGAATGGCGTTTGCCCGAGCATCTCCCCAGTCTTTTGTCTTCGCGTTAATATACATCATAACAATCATTCAAATTTAAACATAAGTAAACGTTCATGCAGAAATTCATTTATGGAAATTCATCGGTGCTCTGTTTTTACATTAATTTGCAACAATCGATAATTCATCCTTATTAAACGATTTCATTTACTCTGTGGTGTTTCGCTCATTAGAATAACAATCTTATCTGTCTTGCTCAATATACAATAAATTCGTCTATTTCTCAGGAGCTTTTGAAAAGTCAAAGCTGCAAAAATGTTGTCAATAAATCACAACAAAATATGTCAAAAATATAACTACAATTGACTCGACTGTGGTGCGATCTCTAAAAATAAATGAAACGCGATGAATGGTTGGAAATAAAAAATTTGTTTGACATACTTTTTAGTAACAATTTGTACTCTAATCGCTTCGAAAAAAAAACTTGGTGGCTCTAAAAATTGATGCAACAGAATCCCCTTTCATTTGGGATTCGAAGCAAACGTCAAACTTATAAATAACTTTTTTAAATAAAGTTTTAAACCAAATTTAAATAAAGCTTCTGAAACGTTTATCGCAGATACGCAGTATTTAGAATGTTACCATTGACTGCACAATACGTATTGAAACGTCACATATGTAAGTCAGATTCACAACAAGTGCATGAATTCGAATCCAAGAATCGATGTTTCTCAAGCAATGTATCTTGACGTCAAATCTTTTAGTCATAAACATCGATGAAAGTTGAAATGAAACAAAAGCAGGCGATTCGGCGTGACAAATTTATACGAAAAGAGTATCAATCATGGATTGGTTGGTTGATTAAATATCACATATTCTCACCTTTTGATATACATCCGTGGGCGTAAAATTGTAGTAACGAACAGTACATATCGCGTATTTTCATTTAGCACACCGACAGTTTGTTGCTCGATTGATTAATTAACTTGTGGATTCAAATACTTGGAGTAATGGTTATTTGATAAAAAGTTGATGTAAATTGATCGGCCGCACTGTACATCTAGATAATTAGATTAGAGGAATATTAAAAGCGTGGAAATAATTGATATTAATCTGGAAAACATAGATTACGGAAGAAATCAAAATTAACGTAACAGGCTAAAAGATTTACGATTTGGAACAAAAGTAAAAGCAAATGGAACAAAAAAGAGGCGGAGGAAAAAGTGAGTAGCGTGTGTGTGATTGAAAAATGGGGACGTGTATGCGTGAGTCGTCTGGTTACAATAGTAGCAGGAGCGCACTCGTTAGTTAACTTTGTCCCGTCGCGACTATGCAGTCCCTTTGTGGGGATATACTTGTCAGAACAGAAGCAGCATCCAATTTAGCCGGTTTTATGATATTTACGAGTTCCATTGAGTCGCGCACTCGCGCCGACAATAAGCGTCAGGAGGCGACAGCAGACGTTCGTCGAAAGGCACATTGTCTCGGAAAACGACGTCACGACCAGAGTAACCACTTCGCGTAGCACGGCCTACTTCACTTGGCGCAATTATATGTGCAAATATTATGAAAACAGTGCGTCACGAGAATCACATTTCTTTGACCCACTGTCGACCCATCGCTCGACCTTCCAAATAATGATGAGAGCCCGTCTCGACTAAACGAGAATTTACTTAACACTCGAATTAACCATGTAACCAGTTTCCCAACTTCTTTCTAAATTAAATGTTTCATTCACGAACAGACTGTTCAGCTTCACTCTACTCAAAGATAATGATATTTTTGCCATAATTATGTGTGTCATACGTCAGATTTAGATCAATTAGCAATCGTGAAATGTTTCCTTGTTAGTGAAAAAGCATTCATATACAAATGCTCTAAAATATATACAATATATTCTACGTTATTTCTGAGATCAGACATTTGGTGAAAAATCTTGTACTTTAAGTACCGTGTAATGATTTAAGACAATTACAACTGTAAATAATATTTGAACAGGTTTGTAGTAACGTTTTTGTCCAGCTGTCCAAAAGATTTAGCTTATTGAATTTGACAGCTTAAACTTGAAAGTCTTATTTATATTTGGAATTGTGCTTCTTCGTTAATTAAAAGCAACTTTCTAGTTTCGTTTTGTCTTCTGATATGGCAGTCACTGCCATAAGCAGATGACTATTATTACATGATTAATTAGTAAACTCAAATATTTTCATTAAAAAACAGCAGACGTTTAAATATCAACTTCCTATTATTTTGTCACAAACACGCCATCTACCCTGTGTGAAATGTTTATTATTTTCTTATCCTTACTTTGTTATTTCGTAATTGTTTTTATTTTAATGCATTATTTTGAAATGAAAGCAAACAAAGCTGAAAAGAGTTAAACTGTCTGATTTCACAGATTTATTTGTTCTAAAAATCCATTTCCCATATCGATTTTATCGCACTTCCTTTTCCAACGAGTTCAATGGATTCACAATGTTCGAATAGGAGTTATAATTTGTTTGGGAAATCGTTTCGATAAAAAAACTCGTAAGACAACACATCGGCTGAAAATTAGTGCTTTCGTACAAGTACACGATTTTATTTTTATTCAGCGTTTTGTTTTGAAATTTAAACCTGTTTATAAATACACCTATTTATTTCAATGATTTATGAATGACTGAAAATTTTAATTGTCAATGAACAAAATATATTGCTATTTAAACGGAAATACATGTGAAACACGAGAGTAATAACAAGAGCTGCAATTGCAAACTATTTTTGCACGTCACAGATATGACAGATAACATTGCGCGAATGAGGATTTCCACATTAATGCAGATTTGCTCGACAGTATACGGAAATACGACTTCATTAAAATTCCACGGCGCTCGGTCATTTTCTTCCACCTCACGGGTGACCGCGCGAGTCACCTGTAAATTTTTTCGCTTTAAATACTTTTGTTCGTTTGTCGTAATGGACATTCACGACTTTCGCCTGGAAATGTGAATATATAACAATTACAGTGAATTATAAAATGTCACTATTTTAGCAAAAAAAGAGATCTCGTAATAAGATCAAATTACAAATTGTGCAATTTAACATAAAGAGACAAATTTGATACACTTTGTTACATAAAATTACATGCAAAAAATAAGAAACAAATAGTCATTCTAATTAACTAATCACATTAATTCGGCTAATTTTTTTCTCTTCGGTAGAAAAAAATGACTTGTCTGTAGTTTTTTCTTTGTGGCTACGATTCTAATACTGGTTACCAGCAATGACCTAATTGTAAATCTATACTGAGGCCAGCCATGTCAATAAATCGGTTCGAACAAGTTAAAACAGTTGATAAATTTGGTAATTATCAACTTGAATTTACAATCAATTTACATTAATTATTATGAAAAACACTTACAAAACTGTTTTAAATATGTAAAATTTTAGATATAATATTTTTATTTTATATATACGCAATCATATATAAATATTTATATTTTTATGCTGAACAATTTTGTAGTCATTACTGCTTTTACACATATAAATCATATGTGAAAATATATATATTTCAAGCTAAATCAGATAACTTTAGCAAATTAACGCTTAGTCTTATAATTATGAAAGAAAATATGAAAAACATGCTTTTTATACAGTATGAACATTCATAAAGCTTTTAAAAAGCTTACTTGTAATTTTGTTGTACGTATTTCCTTTCTTCATACTACTATGAATTCTCAACAGAAAATTGTTCTAAATCAAATTTTCTTTTTAAAAGTATACTTGCACAATACAAAATTTTATACTAATTCTACTATGCACAATACAGATTGAAAAAAAGCAGTACATAAAGCCTTTCCGTATAATTTTAAATCACATCTTTAAATAGTTTTTAACGTATATTGACGAACTTTCAAATTCATCAAGCATTTTCGATTTTCACCATTAAGTATATTACACTAATCTGCATGTTATTACTCAAAAAGAATTTTACATTGAATTTGTAAAAAATTGTCGAAATTACTCAATTTTCTCATGTTTCTGATTTAAATAAATTACTAATAATTATTAATTCTGCGAAGTGCCGAAAAATAAAAAAGATTTATAATTGCTTTTATATGCAACGCACTTGAAATTGTTTTTATTCATAAATATAATATATAGAAAGTATTATACATATGCAAAGTATAAAAAAAAATTAAAAATACTACACCAAACAACTGCCTGTCCAGGTTTTTATTTCAAATACATATCTTTCGTAATATTTAAGACGTGTAAAACATATACTAATTTTTATTATATTATAGAAAAATATTCAGTAAAATTACTACACAAGTAAAAGGATCCAAGGTATTAAATTATTTTAAAAATACATTTGCTAATATAGAGAGTAAAATATATGAACTTATATGTTTATAAGTGATTATTTGTAATATATTTTTAATTGATCTAACGTGTGAACAATTCATTTACTATGAATTGTTCAAGTTTTGCCCAAACTTTAAAGAAACTTTCGTGAAGTTTAATAAGTATGGGTTAGCTATACAGCTAACGGTACATGTATATAATGTTTTCCGAAATCATCAGTAATTACTTACCAGTTTTTTAACCTAGTTTGTAGCTACCCAAAGATTGGCAGGATTTTCATTTATAATAATTCCTAGATTAATTTACAAAATTCTAAAGATAAATCCACAACACCTCATATATATTAATGTATTATAATACCAATTTAATATTAGTTGACCAGTTTTGAAAGATCGATCAGAGGCTTTCGATTTTTTTCGAATAATTTAGTTCAATTGAATTATTACTAAATACAGAGAGTATTTCAAGTTCTTCTTTCATTTCAGTTATTTTTTATTTATACAGATATATAGTTTTAATAGATTGGTTTTTATCTAGTTTTACTTGACATTTTTTTGACAAGGATTAAATTACAATTCTAACGATAACAATGAATGATATAGAAACAATATGCTTATTTACAAGATAATTAGTTATATTTTTCTTTATATTTTTGAAACATCGTCTTAAGCACTTAAAAGTAATTTATTTATATGTCTATTTTAAGTTATTTCATATATTTCGTTATTTTTGTTCAAGCAAAAATAAAAGAAACTAAAACAAAAGATTTTAATCGACTGAAAGTTATTTTAAATTAGGTTTTTACACAAACTCAATGTTATACATTTTTTTACAATGAGAGCAAATGATATTTAACATGTGCTTGTACAACATAGCATTTTACATTTATAAACTCAGTATATTGAGAGTTTCAAATTACAAAAGTCATTATACTTTACATTTATATGCAAAATTGTGTTTCATAAAAAATATATATTCATTCAAATCAAACCATAATTTGAAACTCATTAAACTTAAATGCAAGTTTAAAATTAGAAATTGTTCATACCAAATAACTGATATAAAAGATTTGTTAATCACAAAATTTTATGGGACTCACAGTGTCAACGAAAATTCACATGAAAAATTGAACGAAATGAATGAGTAATAAAAATAAATGGACTTGTTGCAGGCTTTCAAAGTGTCAAACAAATTGATGTCGATAATGGGGCCAAATTAGCTTGCTCATTCATCATACCTACCACCTTTCAAACATAATTAACCTGTTTTTTATTCCACCAAACTCGCGTTTAAAATTCTAATTGCTTATCGATTATTTGATCAATACTTGCTATTTGTTATTAACACAGTATTATAAAACCTGGACGAACTGTCCAAAATGAGCAAATATTGCTCTATCTGGCAGAAGAATTTTTTTTTCAGCTTAACATTTTCGCCATCGTCAAATACACAACTCCAATTTTTGATTTCAACTACGTTTAAGTATTAATTTATACCCGTGAAGTAGCACGATGGAACTTGAAACTGACAATTTTTTAAGCCCACCTGTTCTTTTCAATGGGATCAAATATGTCAAATATATGTCATGGCATATATACGATTTAAAATAAACATGAAAAATGATTTATCTGTTTTAGTTCAATTTCGTTGGAAAGTTGTTGGGTCCCAAGGGCAACTCCTTGAAACGTCTTCAGGAAGAAACTATGTGCAAGATGGCAGTTTTGGGAAGAGGATCCATGAAAGACAGACAAAAGGTAAAACTAAGTCAAGTACATTCAGAGTGCTGTGCAATCAGCACAGCATATCTGAAAAAAATATATTCAACACCTTATGTCTGCAAGCCTTGTTTCCCTCTTTGGCTTAGGATTATTATGGATTTGTTGGAAGTCGTTCTTCAACAATTATCCCTCATTTTTTCAAATAATTTACTGCTTTCACATAACCCAGAAACCTCATGCTCTCAAACGTTTCAATTTTATTTTGCATGAATACTTTGCCACGTACGAGTCAAACTTTATTCAAATGATATGCATGATTTTTAAATAACAGTAGTTATGTAGACACATACGCCACCAAATAATGTGAATTCAAATAACATAATATAACCCAAAAACTTTGACTCTGCTAAAAATATCTTTTTTGTATGTTGTATGTGTTAATTATTAATAACTAAAGATTAACTACTAGCAACATTCAAAAAATACCTTTTATCAAGTTTATCAAGTCAATAAATCAATCAAATTTTCACTGAAAACGTTAATCAATAAAGTCAAATATAAGACATTACTATAAAGCTCGCCAAATATAAATGTTGAAAAATTACAAATGGTACAATAAAAAATCAATTAAAAAAAATGCTTTTCATCTTAACCGCTTATTATAACGATAGTTCAGATAAATGAATTTTATTTTTGTTCGTAAGTTTTAACATCACTAAGTTTAGATTACTATTAAAAGTAATCGAATGAAATTTAATTAGAAATCTATTTTTTCTAGTAAGATGCTTTAAATACAGTGCATTTTTAAAAATGTAGTTCCCAACATTTTTTTTTTTTTTTCAATTACTCCAGAACCATTATTATAGTTGAAAATGAAAATTTCTCCTTGCCTAGAATATATTAACCCTAAGGGAATAATGTCGTCAAAAGAAGGTTTCTTTCACATTGACAATATTGTTTAATCAACATTTTATTAATCAGCGTATACCCAGCAAATTCGAATTTAATTAACCATAATATAACCTTATATTAATGTGAAATATCGTTGATTACTTAACCTTTGAATTAACATTACTCAAAGAAAATACTCATGAGAAATATGGCTCAGAAACTTTTTAGAAATTTGTTAAAAGAAAAATTTAATCCAATGCCATTCAAAAGTTTGCACTTTTAAAACAGCAATTTCACCTTCTAACCGCTCAACTAATTCGCTAACTAATCATTAAGTTTTTAATGATTAACTGAATTCTCGTACATCACATACTTTTTATCAATTTTCATTGAAACTACCTTGTTAAATCAATATAACAGTTAACATAGTGCTCTAAAAATAACAATGGTTGTGAATAAGCTCTTGATTTTTAAATTACAATTGCATAAGATTATTTTAAATAAATATTATTATCTTTCATTCTTATCATAATTTTATTTAATTAAAAACGAAGAAATTTCAGTTGATCTTATTATTTTTAATTATATCTATTTTCAATGCTAATTATGCATAGAAAATGAGCATGTCTGTAATTAAATTAGGAGAATTTCGTACATCTAAATGTATCCAATCATACACCTGACCTGACCTGAACAATTCTTTGAGCTTGACCAAACATGCTAATTTTCAATGTTAAATCAATCGTGAAAATAAACCTTATTACATAATCAAACCTGTTCAAATTCAGTGAGACCTAGAAACAAGCTTATAAGATATTTTGTCTAATAATCTCTTTGTTATATTATAAGTTAAAAGCAATGTTATATATCTCAACCTCATATCCAAATATATATGGGGTTATTCTTACGTTGAATTGATTGATTATTTCTGTCTAGACATGATATTATACTGCAAAAATAGCACATCAGTATTTATGCACAGCATAAGTTGGTTATGTATAGATTATTCCCACGACAAAATAAAATCTGTAATTCTATCTTTTTTCATCGGTTTGTTCATTATATAAAAATTATATATAAATCTGGTTTTATTTGTATGTAATTCTAATCTGTTTTAAACGCATTAAACTTACAAATGTAATTTT
>JABFQD010002123.1:0-16077 GCA_022817045.1 Psix sp. ZL-2020 | reverse complement strand
ATAAACAATATTTTGTATTTTCTCAACAAATACTACAGGAAGTCATCTGAACTCATCATGACTCATGAGAGCTCTTTTATTAAGTAATACGAACTCCATATACTTTCCTGTAATAGCTGCATGTCATTTTTTCTTCGATTGTATAATAAATGTAATCGCTATTTAAATAACCATTGTAATAAAGGAATGCATCCATTTCAACGCGAATTATTTCATCAAATATAAAATTGTAACATATAATTATAATTTTACTGCAGAATAATTGCGTTTATAAATTATTATTCAATGAAATTCGCATAAAGTTGAATGATTCGAAACGTTAACTATATATTGAAAGTAAAATGTTTGGCTACTTAAAAAATTGATAAAACTAATTAAAATTGGTTACAAGGACACATCCTTTTACATACACATTTAAGTTTTATCAAAGTAGAGGATTGCATAAAAATGTTATTTCCCGATAACCTCGAAAAAGACCTTCAGGTTTGAAACTTATTTAAAATTAAACAATTTTTCAAGGTGGTTAAAAATGGTGTGCTTTTAAATCTTTGTAATACCTTGAAGAAACAGAAAAAAAATGTGAAAAATGAAAATAGTAATTTGTTCGGCGCATAAAATTCCATTGTTCTGATCTAACCTTCGATTCTATAGATTTTACAATCGGAAAAATATGCATCTGTTTAACGACAGATATAATTCCTAATACCGTTAATATCTTAATAACGTAATAAGAATGATTGGTTTACATTAAACTGTTGGACGTGTGTTTTATATTATAGCCAAGCAGTTTAGTCCGACACAATTGCAACTCATTATAAAATATCGACAGTCTGTATGAACAGTCTTTTAGCTCGTGTCGCGAGCTACAATAGGCAGCTTTTCCACTGATTATCAGTTAGATGATTTGAATATCGTTTGCATTATTTGCCACAAATTGCAGTAAACGAACGAGCGTAACTTTGATCATTGCTTTTCATTTTTCCTGTTTCTCGCGCATAATAAGAAATGCTGCCGACTTATAATAAATTATTAGATTGTAACGTCCTACATAGTGGCATAAAATTATATGTCATTTTTTCTTATTGTCCAGTTTCCGTAAGCATTTCATAATGACAATTTGAAATTTCATAAACAGCCTACAATTTATGATATTTGTCACAATTCATGGCATATTTTCCTGCTTCACATTTGTGACTCCTTATTTTTACCCGAATGCTTTGATGTTCAAAACGAATAGTTCTTTGGTAGAGAAGTTTGTCAAATCAACCGAGTCAAACGGTGAAAAACAATCAGCTCAAAGGTGGTAAAACGTTAATGATCTCTGTGTCGTAATGCCGCATAACTTATTACGTGTACAAGATCCGGGACGCATTTTTTATGAAGACCTCACAGACCATCCATAAAACAAATCATGCGGCGCAGGCTAATTTTATGGCTGAGCTTGTACTCGAATTTGAACCGACAATCAAATAAGCGGAACGATTACTTGACTCAATAAAAGTTCATCACTTGACTTTGAACTTTGTATACTGAATTTATCTTGAGACCTCCATGAAAAAAACCACAGTTATTAACCCTCTGTTTTATTCGCCGAATAAATATGTCCGCCGCGAGTAATGTGGGTGAACTCATTTAGTAAAAGATTTTTTCATGTGAGTTATAAAGTGCGTGACGTTTTTTTTCCATGACAAATAATGTGGTTTTGAGTCTATTTTCGACACGGACATATGTATCGGCACAGTCGACGTGCTTTTTATGGACTGCACGCGATTATATGCGCACGCATTTTTTCGAAACGCAAAATGTTTCCACGTACGGATTGTGTGAAACGCCTCAGCTTCTTTCCAGGGAATGTCCGAGTTCGACGAAGCGGCGCTCTTAAATGAGCGATCTTGTTTTTCGAAAGACGCCAGCTGTTTTAATTGTTCGAGCCTGCCTCGCTCTCCAGCCTTAAACTCTTCCTTTTTGTTGTCTGCCTAAGACTATCTTTCGCCAGATCCACGATCGACTTGTTCGACGCTGCGATTCGTTGTTGCTCACTCGCGGATAAATGTTTATCCGCTGACGGTACTCTTTTGATCGCGTCGTTAAAGCTAACAGTTCTCGACCGATGCAAAGAAATCGAGTAATGCTTATTCGAAATCAATTTCAATCACAGACGCTGAACTATGCAACTGACCTTATAAAAGCAAACATTCTGCAGTGTGAAACATTTTGCATCGCAATTCATTTAGGTTAAGAATGATTGCATTCGGTAATAAAAAGTGAAGAGAAAAAGGAAATGTATAAATTAACGTTTAAATGATAAAGAGTCAATTTGCTCGAGCATGAAAACCGTAAAAATGACTATTTTGTCTTTTGAAAGGTCGTTTTCTAGAGTAGGTTTAACAGCTTAGTTTACTTCGATAATCAAATTACCAATTGTAAATACACTTTGGTATTAAAATAGTAATTTTTACACTTATAATTTTTACACCGTCTGTAGGATATTTCATCGGTGCTGAATTAACGATAAACGTTCTTTTTTTTGAATTCGAAAACTTAATGGGTTTTCTACTAATGCATATACAATTTTGATGAATTTCGCATTCGCATTTTCAGTCGTTAACATCCTTTTCGGCGAAACTGAACTATTCATGCGCAGAGAACATTTTTTGTGGAACTATATAACTGTTCTTCAATCAGAAATTATGGTGAACATAGAGATACAGTAATAAATGCACAGTACATGCAAAATTACTATACTTCATCATTACGTGATTTTGAAATTATGAATTAACATTCATTATAAGGTATTTGTTTTCTTCAGAAGGTCAGTCACTCTTTACTTAGTTTGTTCCTCTATGCTATTTCTTTACGCACAGAAAAATGAATTTAATCTCAGAAGAGTCTTGTAATTTTTTGCGAAAAAAATCAAATTGGAAAATAGTAAAATAGCCAAATCAATTTCCTCTTTTCCTTTTTATTATTATTCAATTATAACAAACAATTCTTAATAATATATGAACAAATATAAGTTTTTCCATCAAATAAATAATTCGTGCTTTCTGTTTCTACATAAAAATTATAAAATCGCATTACTAATATTTTGTTTTTCGTTTCCCTCCGCCTTTCACTAAATTCGTAAAAACAACATGTATTTTTCAAACCACATTTCTAACAAGCGATTTTTCGTTCCATTTTTCTTGAAATCACTTGTATTTCTTCTTGATCTCAGATTCAAAGGAAAATGAATGATGGAATGGTAGAAGCTAATTTACGGCGTTGTAAGCCCGGCAGCGAATCGGAGGCATCGAAATGAAAACATTTATGTTTGTACTACCACTGACAGCGCTCGTTCGCCTGGCATTCCTGTATATGGGAACGCACCGAAGCGTCGCGAACTTTCTCATCGGTCCACCCTAAGAATCCCCGTAGACTCGCTTTTCCCGCAGGGAAATTGTATGCTTCGATCAGCCGACGATAGCGAGATCAAAAGAGACTGCAAAAATGTAAACACCGCGAAGAAAGTTCGCCGATTAGAGGCACTCATCGAGGAATTTGAAATGTCTTATGTTCAACGACACTATCCAAGCGGTGATACATCGATGCACACAAATTTCCGCCTTTCGGGTCGATTTTATTTGAAACACTTCGTACAGTTTGATAGAAAATACATTGTTTCATTAATTTATCGTGAGAAACCGAAATAATTTTGCGCGTGAGAAAGTTTTAATGAACGCACGACCGAATACGGAGGCCGGTTTTCACATTTGATTGCGGATGATGATCGCGCGTTTGCACGCTGGTATCATTTGTTTGACGACAAACCGATGATGATTAATGAAATGTTGATGCGCGATTTATAAGTCAAAGCATTGCAATCGGGATAAAATAGCACACGTGTAGTACGGAGAAAATTGTGAAAAAGTTTTCCTTATGGATGTCCAGCTAAGAGATCCAACTTGGACTTTTATCATTTATAACTCGGATCTGCTGATTAATTTTCGATTAAGTAAAAATAGATGGATGTGGAAAAATCGAACTCGCTATTATTTTTTAACGATGTGATTCAACTGCGAAGCTCGATTAACAATTCAACGATTAACATTAAGCCGAGTTTTGTTTAGTTTTTTCATTACAATGTTAATATCTCGATGTTGGCATGATTCAATTTATTATCGTTAGTATCGAACAATCATACTTTAAATGTGAAATATGAGGGTTATATAATTGAAAGCGTTTTCGACGTAAGTAAAAGTTGAAATAAATTATGATTACATTTTTTCACGAAATTTTTTCCACGTGCAAAATCAAAATTCATAGGTGTAATCTCATATCAGGAGAAAATAGAAATCTGAGCAGAAATGGTTGCGTTGAGCGGCTGTTTGGTTATTCGAATCGCGACTCGGACAAGGAGCCGGGTAATATCATACGCATTGGGCGCCCTTTCGACGCCGGAAATTTAATACGAAAGTTTAACCGGTGCGCACTATATGGAACAACCGATGACGGCTGGGGTATACACTTACTTTTCTGACTGATGAAAGTCTATCGTGCGAGCTGTTCAACCTGCTCAACTTATGTTACGCAACTGCCTGGACGTACGGCCCTGAACGAATTTCGCCAAGACCGCACGCATTGCGATAAGTGTTATGATAATGTGAAAATTACATATATAGACCGTGTAACTCGAAAATTTGGTGTGATTGTATACTTTTGACCGCACTGTAAAAAATGTAATATCTTTGTAAGTGGCAATACATGTGATGCAATTCTGGACAAAAAAGATGCAGGTTTATACTGTACCGAATGAGAAATTCTGTGCAGAAAAATAAGGAATTGAAAGGAATGAATATGCAAGTCACAATTCGTAATTTTTGAAAGCTCAAGTCCTGTTTCACAATTTTTGATCTAGGAATTGTTTTATATTATATGGATTTAGTTTCAGTAAATTACGTATAAGTAGTCTGAATGGTAAAAATTACTTTCAATTTACTTTTATTTAAAAACAATGTATAGGTATGATGATTTTCAATTATCGTTTAGGAAATCATATATTAGGAAATGTTTGACTTAATGGTAAGATATTATATATTTGATGACTGTTCATTTTGCACCGAGGGATAATTTATTGCATAATATTTTCACATGAAAGAAAACAATATTCAAAACTCTCAACATTGTTTCTTGAAATTAAAATAAAAAAACAAAAGGTGAATACGAAATGAATTATTAATCAATAATGCATCTAATTTTTACAATCTTTTCAGTTTTAACAATTGAAATATCTTTTTTCTGAATTTTCAGATGAGTAATATTTTAAAGATAATGTTCTGTAATAATAAATATAATTTTACAAATAACTTTAGTTATTCAAATTATGTGAAAAATTGCATAGAAAAAAATTGTCTTGTCTGGTTTTAAATAAGAATAAATGTATCTTAATCATTTTACTAAAACTAATGTAATTTTAATCCAAAGAAATCTTATTTATACGATAAATTATGAAGCAGAGTAATTTATATTTTTTTTTAAATTAAGACGTCAATATTTGATTCATTCAGTGTAATCACTTTTAAAAATTGATAAAAAAAGTGCAATATAATACCGAAAGAATACAATGAAGATATTGTTAAAAGTTTTTTCGCCATCGTTTTTTCTAAGTTCCAGTGTTAAGGCCGCAACATGAGAAAAACTTTTTGCAATTTATTGACGTATCAGCCTTGGCATGATAATCATGTCACGCCTACTCGATTTACCGTTGCTTTTTATTCTTCAAGCGAGAACAAATTTGCAAATGTGTCGCGTAGCTGGACATGAAATGCCGTTCGATTGCGCTCGACCAAATTACCTGGCGTTTTTTGTCCAGTTGTACTCAAAGATCAGCATGCGTTTATATTTGAAAATTCACTCGTGTTTCATTTGGCGAATCACATCTATTAAATAATAAATTCATAAATCACGCTTGAGCTCACGCTTTTCCAACAATAACGTTTTTTACCTGAGGAAAAGTGCAGTATAAAAGCGCGCAAATAATTATAATTTCCGAGCAACAAGCAAAATAAAATAGCAATAACGTAAACAAAAAAATACAAACGCAAGGTGCAGCATTTCTATATATTTATGATTGATTATCCGGCGAGTTAAACGTTCGTTACGGTACGAATTACGCATTGATGGATCAAATATATATGTCATGTGAAATAGAAATTTTGCTCGCGTGTCAAATATTGCGTAAACTAAAAGCGGCGTACGAGCCTGAGGTTATAGTTTTGTGATTACGTCATATACATCGTGTAATAGATGCTCATGTTTATGCGTCCTTCCAATGTGTTTATTTTGCTAAACAAGTGTTTAAATTATTGCATTAGCATACTAATTGTCGAAATGCTGCCGTTAATTGAGTTAGATTGATTTAATGAATTTAATTGAGAACACATTAAAATAAAAACGACACAAATCGTATCAATGAATTGCGATCAAATTCCAGTAGGAAAAACATGATGACGCAAGATTCCGCAAAAAAGAGCTCAAAAGTGATGAACTTCACCGTAACCTAATATTTCTGATAAAAAAATAAATTTTTAGATATTCATAGCAATTTATTTAGTCACGTAATACAGAAAGTATTAACACGGTATAATTTATAGGCGCAACTGTTTTAGAGAAACTCGTTTGATCGAAAAATAAAATAAGCCAAACTAAAAATTGAATCACCGAGCCAACTTTGTAGACCGATAGCAAATGAAATAACGAACTGATTCATTGAATTAGATTCAAATAGCATTATTGATACTTCGAAATAATAATCTGGGAAGCATAATTCATAAATTACGACACAGATTTCGCGCAGATTACCGAGTACGATTGGTCATGAATATTCTTCACGATGTGTTCGATCGTTTTATGATCAATTTGTCCGCGAAGGATGGTCGTCAGCCTGCGATATCGACGGGTTAAACGCTACGTTTATCGGCAAAATAATGATCGTCTTTCCCACACGCGGCGTGGCATTAATAAGCCTTTTTACCTCTCTTTTCTGCGGCTTAACGCAACAGTCGTTTCTGGCGCGATAATTAGTTCTAGCTGTCCTCTCGTATCACGGAATCAAAGCGCCAAGAAGATAGAAAAAAGCTCAAAAAGGAGAATGCAGTTTCGTCAACCTGGCGACAATTAGCTCAGTAACGCGCAAATTTCGAGATGATGAAAAATGAAGAGATCAGGCCGACGCGGTTGCAACACGACCAGACGTTGCCAGTAATTACGGCAATGCGCAAGCCAATGCACTCAGACGTGTCCAAAATCTGCGACTAATTATCATTATTAGCTTTCTTCAGCAGATATTTAACCATGGATTACATATTGCGCAAATTTTTTGGTTTGCTGGCACCGACGCGGAATTTCTCAAACAAGCTCGTTACCGGGTAATTAAGACGGTTACTTTATTCGTGCAGAAATCTGTCCGGCTGGCAGAATTAATACCACAGACGCTTCATCTTTCCTCCCATTTATTCTGATGTCGACTTGTCGTTTTCAATTGCAGGGCAGTTCCTTCACTGCTAGCTTACAATGGGCTTGCTCACCTGAAACAGACGAAAGAAGCAGTCGAGGTTATACATCGGGTGTAATTAATTACGGCATCGGAATAGATTGTTTTGCAATTCGTGAGCCAAGGTGTTCATTATTTATGTTATCAATAGCCGACCGATCGCTGCACCACACAGTGGCAAAAATGCAGTTACATTTGCTTTTCGAATGCCTTTGACTGTACAGTCGGGCTTGACTTAACAAAAGCACGACGAGGAACTGAGCGAACGTACTCCGGAGAATTCGGTCGGACTTTACGAGCCTTTAACGCGGGCGTCGATTTGTTTGCATCCAGCGTGATGTCGGTGGATTCAATGCACTTGTTCTGCAGCAGCTTATGTCTTCCGCAAAATAAGGAAGAGCTACGAGTCCGAGGCGTGGTGCTCTTATACAATGATGCTCGCAGGAAAGTGTTCGCCGGCATTCTCTCAGAGAACAGAAACATATCCGATATGCCACGATTTTTCCCTGCTATTTTTGCAACACGCAAAAATAACATTTTGAACGCTAAGTTAAGGTGATATGTCAGCTATATAAGTACGAGAAGAATAGAAATAACTACGATTTCGTTAGGGAGAAAGATATAATGAAATCAAGTGACATTTCACCTTTAGGTAACGAAGAAATGAGGTTTTGACAATTGAAGTTTAAAGTTTAAGAAAATACTTACTGAGTAGGAAGCATGAATATACTTTCGTTTATTTTGTTTAATTTATTCAATTTTCTGGTGTAGCGATACATAACATAACCTTAAAATCAAATTATGTCAATTATTATTCAATTGAAAATGTTTGTATAAAAGTGTTGCTATATAAACTCAAATCTTATATAGTATAGTATAGTATCTTTGTAATTAGTCAAATGAAACCGCAATATATTTCAAAAAATGGTATTCAGAATTGATAACAAAATCAGAAAATTAAATAATAAATATTTCACTTTATCTCAGGAATAAGGTTAGTTGAATAAAAATTTATGACGAAGCTCTATCCAAGTATTAATCATAACCTAAAAAACAAGTAATTTTTTTGTATCCAAATTTGTATTTCAACAAAAGATTATAAATTAATGTAACCTATTTTTTGTTATAACAAAGAAATGAGGTTATGTCAATTGGAACTCTTCAAAGTGAAAAACAAAGAAATATTTTGTTGTGAAAATAGGAATAAAAGATTAACTGTAGAAGTGTATTTTATGAATAAGATCGCAAAACGATCTCGCCGTAAATATTGCGGAACAAGAATTCGCTCGAATGAGAAGTGTAGTGAACAGAAAAGGTGGACAAGACTGCTCACGTGCGAGCTAGCTGAATGTAAATCACTCGCCTAAATATCGAATTAGCATACATGATTCATATCGCGAAGCGTCAGTTGTCGGCGCGGACTGTCTTATATCGGCCAGGCAACTAGTAATTGCTGTATAAACCGACTATTGTCCACGCGCCATTTAACTCACGCTCTAAACACGCCTAGAATTCTATCACCATAATAAAACTGCATTTCGCGTAACTGCTTTGCAAATTAACCTCTCGATCGTGATTGATCGCGATTGTTCTCGTTATACGATGAAACTCGATGAAACTCGATGAAACTCTCTCGACTCCTTTTCATTTTGCAATAAATATATCGCTTTATCTGTGTCAATTCATCATTTTATTTGTTAAAAAGTTCTGGTTTATGAATTTGTTATTTTTTATTATTATCCTCTCAGATGATGATTATATATAAAATAAAAATAATAATTGTTCTTTATCTTCCAAGAAATTCGCTTTCTTTGATATTTTACGAATAAATAATTTTCTGATCTGGATTTTCGACGTTGAGCACGTAAGTATGTATTACGCATTATGTTTGCTCTAATAACCCGACTACGTTTGCAGACAACGAAGAACTCGCAGCCTGTTGTAAGACACTTGAGAGTTCGTCTCCAACACGTCGCACTTGCAGCGTGGCAGTCAAGTGAGCAAGGCCAAACAAGAGTTGCTCGTTGTATTCGTTTCGCAGTTTTCCACGCTTTTTTATAAGCTTCTGAACTCTTTTCGTCGAGTCGTGTAAATGCGTTCACGATTCCATCAGTCGTCACTTCTTTGCTCTTTTGTGAAGCCCGCTGACAGATTTCACGCCGAGCAAACAATCGTAGGTGTAGAATTCTTTTACGAATACGATGATAGAATGACGAAAATATCGGTTTGTAACTTTCAAAAAGGAGTGACACGACGATTGGGTGAGAGAGGAAAATAGAAATGCAGGCTGTAACTGGAATGTTTATGTATGTGTATGGATAAGTTGACTGTAACTAGTAGATTCTTATTAAATAAAAATTTAGCTGCTTAAAATAATAAATTATATGCGATCTGCTGAATTAATAAATTAAATGAATTATCAGATTTCGTCAGCCAATTATGCTCGATGTTTAACTGAGAGAGCTGCAGCCTTCTGAGCATATAATCAATTCATATTTCTAGTTTAATTAAATTTCGAAACAAGTGTCCCGACGTCACATTTAAGCACGTTCCAATCTGGGTGACTAGGCCGTCTAGCGGATATGTTTACTATAAGTTAAAATATCTGCATCAAATATTCATCAGTCAATATCTCCTTAAAAGAAATGCAAAACTACTCTTCATCAAAAAAATTTAAATTGACAACTGCGAATGAAGGAGTGTGAAAGGAATTTGAAAATATCAATAATAAAAATATTACCATATTATATGGACGACTGCAGCCACTTATAATCACAAATGCATGTATGCATAATCATCATTATATAAAATGGGAACAACTTTTTTTAGTACTGAATCCTTAAACATTTTTCATATAATCAGCGCGAATGCTAATTTTTGTGAATAAGCTTTTACCAAACGAAATCATACCGAGAAAATATTATAAATATTTAATAGTCATACCACATATAATTTGATTTTGAATCATTTTATATTTGAATAATCATTTTTACAGTAATCTATTGATTATTTCAGATCAGTAAATATCTGTCACTGGTGTTGACAGATGTTGGTTGTTTCTTACAGAATTGTATTGCAAAAGAAAGCAAATAGTCTGCAAATTTGTACACGATCTTGAGGATCGATCGATTTGTCCTCGTGTAAATCACGGGATGTAAAACAGGAGCGAAACATTCTTGTACGTTCATTGACAACGGACGTGAAAGTGTTTTGTATTACACGGTTACAGGTTGATACTCCCCTTTCCGTTTCGGCATATCATTACGACTAGGAGGTGCGCTTTTGTAGTGTCAAATAGATTCATTTCCAGTGCAGCGCGATACGTGCGCAGCAACGCGAGGCTAAGCATGCAAAATGTACATGTTCCTCTGGCGTATAGAGTTACTGCGTGTAGCATAGCTCCGCATTTCATGACCTTGGCAAACGAAAGGGTATCAACGCTGGCAATATTTTTTAGAAAAAAAGCGTCAGTTGTCGGCTCCATTTCCAGTAATAATTGAATACATGACAAACGGCCTGTGCGGCCTGATAAATATCATCGATTAATCTCGCGCGTGGTCGTTATTGAATATGCGCCATACAACGGACAAGAGGGGTTAATTTCCCGGTGAATCGTTGAGCGTTGCAATTACCTCAAGTCCGACTTGCATCACCGACTGAGCCTGATCGTCTAACTGAATATCAATCACTTTTTTTATCCCGCGAGCAAGTCAGCATTTTACGCCATTCGTAGATAAGTTTCGGATTTTGGAAAACCTGTTCACAGACCGAAATCATTTGGAGAGACAAATTCGCTTGAAATGCGAAAGCGATCGATCGAGAAATCGCGGCCAATGCGACCTCGGGAGTGCAGATAGTGACGAAAGAGCGTCGAAAAAGCAAACGCCGGCTCCTTATAAAAGCACGTCGCCGTAGAAAAGGCAAGCCGGTGAGTCATTGGCGGTTCAGTAACATTTGAATAATGAATCGTTGATGGTGGACGTAACTCGTTTTGACTGAAATCTAGTTTTAAAGAGAGTCGCGGCTACTGGCACGGACTGGCGAGTGTCCGAAGGCGGAGAGAAACGCACGCAAGCGGAGACGCCGACGGAAAGAGACATCTCTTGGCAACGTGCTATCGATCGCATATCCCATCGGTCGTTCTCCCCGTAAATATAGATTGGAGGTACGTCCTTTTTTGGCCGTCCTCCATTAGAGCGTAGCGTGCGAATTGATACATCAATCGCGCTCGGCTGTATCATTTGCGATCGCACTAATTGCGATATGATGCTACTCGAGTTGTTGGAATGTCCTCAGCCCAGCTCGCAGTCCAAATTCAGCGATAACAGGTGTACGCGACCATTTCCGACTTTCTGCGGGTGCACATTTGGGTCGCCAGCTTAATTGAACCAAAAAGAAGCATCACGAGTGAAAGACAAACCGAGGAATTTGCATAATGCCGGCCCTGACACTACCAGCCAAGGTCAGCCACAATTACCCACTACGTACCACCATGTACACAAAGATTCGTGATCCTCGATTGTCGGATCACTAAATATTCTTAAGTAACTAACGTAATTGTGTTATTTGATTCTTCCGACTCCGGGCTCTTTGTGATTCCGCTGGAATGCATTCGTCAATCATTTCATTTCGACTACTTTTTATCCCATTGACACAATTAACCGAGCAATGATGCTTGAGGGGTACATGACTTGAAGCAGTTCCGCCTCTTTTTTAGGATTTCAAGCTCTTAATACCCTTGTCGGGTTTAAATGCAATAATGGAAAAGTTAATAATGCGGATATGTTAGATTCACGTATTTAATTTTCCGTATTTATTATTATTTAGACTAATTTTGTGTAAATTAATGTTGAAAATATATTGTAGAAAGATAAGTTCTTTGAAACTATTCAATTCCGCCGTTTTCTTTAGTTTCAGTGAACTAAATTCAAAAAAAGTATAAATTTGAAAACAAAGTTATTTTATAAATATATTTTACACTATTTTACAAAGACATTCATTTTTGTCACAAGTGCCTAAATATTTTTGAAGGAAAACAAAATATACTATGCAAAAATAAAAACGAGGTGAAAACAAATCTTTTCTAATACAAATAAAAATTGTTTCAAGTGTGTCTAATCCTAAAATATAATATCAACTTGTTTATTTCAACACAATTTCTTCTTTATCTGTTTATGAGATACAAATGAATTCAACTTTTCACTGAAACATGATGTAAATTGCGTCGGGAAGAGTAGGTTTCAATTAAAGACGAACTGTTTATTAATTTTACATAATACCTTTTTCCACAAACATGAAAATTTTATGTAACCTATGTTGAGCAATGATTACTCACATAAGAGAGCAAATTCGTTGCATATTAATTTTCTCACCTAAGAAGTATGAATAAACACATCGCTGCGATCCAACGAAGAAGTCTGATAACGCTAATTTGAATATATGATGAATAATAAGCAACAGAAGACACGCTTTGGCAGAGTTGTTATTCAGAAAATCTGTGTTATGAAAATAGGTAGTTATACAGAAACACAATTTTTCTTTTCTAACTACACAATGAAACATATCAAAATTGATCTGCATCAGAAAAGTGAAAATTCATCGGAAATCAAAGTACATCGATTATTATATATATGTGTATTTCTTTATCGGTTAGTTTTTAATGAATTTTTTGTTTTGGATAGAAACTCATTTGGGGCTTAAATCGACACGTCACACGTGTCACTTTTTTTAACACTATCGCTTATCTTAATTAAACGTCTTTTTAAATTATCATATAGAGAATTTTATGAAGCATCGAAGATCGATTTTTCATTTTTCGAAATCGGTTCATAAGTGACAGTCATCTTCGAATGACAGGGCTTTGGTTTGGACGTGACGGAAAGGAGATCATCCTTGCCTCTTACTTTCTATATTGACACGAAAACGGAAACTAAAATAGCATTAATACGTCAAGCTAGGCACCTGTTTCTGCAATGTTTATGCTTTTTTTCTTCCTTGGTAATCAAAATCTAATTTCCGTTTGAATAAACATCATTTCCATAAAGTGATTCTCTTATTTTCCATCAATGAACTCATTATTATAACCTGAATCGCTTTCCATTATATATTTGACAAGTCTTATTAATATTCATCGTCTCATTGTATAAAATGTGTGCCGAGACAGGTCACTTGAATCACATTCAATCAATTTACATATGGACGTGAAAAATTTCACATTACACTTCCTCAATCATTTCTGTATTACTCCGATGATTATCGCTAATCAATATATACGTATCCGAAATTGGAATTCCGTGTCATTATAAATATGAATGGCCAGACCCAGTGAATGTCGCTGCTGACTTTTTTGGTGAAATTTAATGGGTCATTGTACATTCTCGCGAGCTGAAATGCCGCGACCTCACATCGTTTCGCCTTTCCCTGTCCAATCCTTTCCCTTTTTTAACGACGACTTTCATCACACAAATTCGTTTAGCCCGAAAAAAATCATCAACCTGAATCCACAAATCGCTGCGTCATTTTCCAATCTGCGACGATGACAATTAATCGCACATCATCTCGTACATCATTTTTTGACTTTCAGTTATGTCATATGAAAACGCCAATTTTATCACAATACGCCCTGTCTTATTAAAAGTATATCAGTTTTGCGATATAATGTATTTGACTTTCACTTTCTTTTTCTAAACAGTGTTTTTCGTATTCAGTGTGCAATCGAGGAAGAGATGTAACGTGCTCAGACTAGGATAAATAGCCTATAGATTTCTTGCATCAATGTATCGAATTAATGCTCATAAGTCGAATAACGTAATCCAGAAAAGTATTGGAGAGATCAAATGTCACGATTTTAATGGTTCAAAATCTTGCGAACAGTCAATTTTGTATTATAACATATATTACGCAACTGATATTGTTCGGTATAAAAGATATCACATTACGTGAAATAATAAGGGATTTAACTCGCATGATTACTCTAAAAAGTAATCGAAAATCTTGTTATTTGAATTTACATTAGCAATGAGTTGTGTATAAAATAGAGATAAAATTCATTGATTATATGTTCATAAAATATGACGAGAGCCATGTTAGAAATTTAAAGAGCTATAATTTGAACTTTAAACAATACATAAACAAATACAACATATAATATATTATATATATATACATATATATTATAATGAATAATATATTGATTTGGAAATTCATAGAATTGTGAATAATAATTTGAATTAAATTAAACAAATATAAATAAAATGATGTTTGTGAATTTTCGGGATTTCTGTAGCCGAATTCTCACGACCCTTTGACAGCTTGAGGCGTGCGGTGTTCTACTGTGTGCAAAGCTCATATCTAGTCACGTCACAATGGAGCCAGAAGGCATACATTGCAGCCTGAGAGTTCTTCAATCTGCCGTTTTACCGGAGAATAGAAAAGACACAATGCATCCATTTGGTGGCTACAGAAATTACTTTGTCATGAGAAACGAAGTAAAATGAAAAAATTTTGTTCTTTAACAGTTGTTTCCATATTCATGCAAATTGTACTAAAAGGTTATTTTATTTTTTTCCTCAAAGTTTGATACCCATTAAAATAAGATTTATGGTTAAATTTTTCGTATTTGATCTTTCCGCTTTATATATATCATAGCAAAAAAGCTTTCTACGAAATTTGATTTTAAAATTAAGTAATTAGTCAAAATTGATTTACCAAAATAATTTCCCAGTACAGTTTCTAATAAATCGATCAATATTTCGACACGGAATTTCTCTAATCGGAGTTAAGCACTTCGGTTAATTTACAAATATTTTTAAATTTCGCTTCGTTAGCGAGAGTTAGATTACTACCGGTGTGTCTACAGATGAAGTTATTTACACGATAATGTAATTGGGCTTTTCTTTTTTCTTTCCGGCTGTCAATCAAATTGAGCAATGCTTGCAGAGTAATGAGAAATATGTCCTTATTCCTGTGATTATGTTCAATAATAGCGTTACGTTGACATTTGATCGAGCAACTACTGACTGGTTCACGCTGACTCGCACACACCAGGGAACATGAGAAGATTTCGTTCGTCCTTGTGCTCGTTGCTGGCTTCTTCGATAACAATAATGAATCTATGTGAACATAATCTAGAGTCACTGGTCGATTTAACGAGATATGTATCACTTCTATCGACTATGTTGATTGCTCAGAGAGATCGCGTATCCGGAATCCTATAATTTTATTGTGCGTTAATGCAAACAATAGACACGTGAATTAGTCTAGAAAAGTATACCAACCTCAATAAATATATTTTTATACACCTTGCAACAATTTCTTCTCGTTTTTTAACACATTCAATACGCGTGAGAAAGACGTGTGTGTGTGTGTGTGTGTGTGTGTGTGTGTATGTGTGTGTGTGTGTGTGTGTGTGTGTATGAGTGTGTGTGTGTGCGTGTGTGTGTGTTTATGTATGTGTGTGTGTAGTTAACTATGTATGTGTATATATATATTTATAATACAATTTTTTTAATTACATTGTGTATTAAGTTTGATCTTACGTGTAAACA
>JABFQD010002122.1:0-16080 GCA_022817045.1 Psix sp. ZL-2020 | reverse complement strand
TATATATACAAAATCGAATTAGCAAGCAACTTTGTAGATATATTTTTGGCCTAAGTTTGAGAAAACAGTTTCGACAATTTATACTAAATATTCTCAGCATTTGCGGAGTAACTATACTTTTCTGGATTTACAAAATTATGGTATAGAAAGCGACAGAAGTGGTTTCGAAGTTGTTATTGGCAAAGTTATCAAGTGTCAACGTGTTATTGTTATCTTCTAAAACAGAGCGAGACAGCGAAATATGTTGGTGGTTAATATACAATAATTCGTATAATGATAATGGAAAACATGGCAGAGCGGAGTTAATCAATCTAACAGAGAATCGTTTCGATGAATCGTATCAGAGGCTGTTATTAATTATACCTGAAAAATGTTGAAACAAATGAAACGAATCCTATGACATTTATTGTTGAGTGAATTTCAAAATGAATCTTGGATATTCAAAGACTTGAATAGTGTATTCCATTATTAAAAAATGATAAGTGAAATAGAGAATGATATGACTATACGGTACAGCGTATTTTTGTGAAAATACTGTTAATTACGAAACCACCTCAATGTATTTCATACTGTGATACTGCAAAGATAGCAGTATATTTTATGAGTAACTTCTACTTGAATGAACTAAAAAAGATTCCAAACATTATTCTGGAAGGCGCGTTAGCTCTGAATATAAATAGTGAAAGCTGATAAAAGTCCTATGGAGTTCAATGAAATTTGAAAAATTGTGTTGGCCAAAGGACGAAGAGGACAGTTAAAGTTTCGATAACGGTCGTTAAGTTGCGGCGACCCTAAGAGATCAGTATGGATTAGAAGACCACTTAAATATATGCTGTTATACTGATGCAATTTTGAGTTCAAATGCTGATAAATGGACTTACTTTTTGAGAATGGTGGAATCTCAAACTATGGTGCAAAAGTTGTGTTGACTCTAGTCATTTCGAATATGTCTTCCTTTAGAATAAAACTCGAACAGAAGTACTTAAAACTTATCAAATAATCATCACTTTGCATGTAGCATCTTTCGAGAGTGCCTCTGAGATATAATAATTTAATAGACTTTTTTCACGTAACTCAAATGTAACATGCAACTCAATTACATTCATACAAAACAGAACACAACTTTGAAGTCGTTAATCGCCCGAATTAGACTTCGCAACGAAGTTAATGATAAACAATATCTTTTGAATGGAGAGAAATATTCTTTTGATGAAACCTATTTATTAGTGAATGAAATGTGGTTGAAATGAAACACAAGTATTTTCAGCCAAAATGTTCTAATCTTATAACAAAAAAAATATTAAAGAATATGACATACGTTTAATTGACATAATATTGAAGTTTGAAAACGCCTGCGTTTGATGATTAACTTTCTCACTGTTACAATAAACTCATAAAATGGAACAAAATCAGCGAACAGAAATTTGCAAACTCAGTAAATTTATCAAGCGCAGTTTTTGTTTAATCGTGAAACGAGAATTGAATTTTGATTATTCCCATGAGTATAACTCGTTAACAATATCGAAAATGTATGGTCATTGAAGGTAAATAGTGACTAAAATCATTTCGTTTGTGAAAAAAATTCCATGCATAGTTGCTTGATTATCTTGCATAAATAAAACAAACGTAATGCGTAACTGTTCATTTTGTATGCGAAGAAAGTGTCTGTGATTGATCGATTATGCTATTTCCAGTTTTTGCTTTACTTCGAATACAATAACAAATGAAAAATAATTCCGTGGTATTCTAAATTCAAATACATTTCACAGATCATTAATTTTGTATTCGAATTTGTAATTCAATTTTTTATTATCTTCTCAAACAAAATAGCAACGATTTTTTATATCGATATTTTGATTTATTATTCCGTCAATGAAAGTTTTAAAATCTTTAATCTGCGATATGATTTGTTTTCTTTTATATAAAACTATTTCTTGCATTTGAAATCAAGAAACGAATATGAAGAATCGTCTGTTATCAACAAATTTAGAAAAAGTTTTGAAAAACACTTGAACTTTATACGAACTTATACTATTGTTATTTGCAAAGTTTTGTCGTATTTGGGAAAACAATTGATTCTGTCAAAAAGTTTCGGAATTATAAAAAGGACCATTCTTTGACCAATAAACTTGGTTTTTTCAAATAAGATATTCAATACGGTCAATAAAGTGTCATAAAGAACTTGTGTTTCTTCTAAAAATAATTTTTTGCGTGTTCATGATAAATTTAGGGCAATGGCTATTAAATTACAGATTTGTAACCATTCATTAATGCTCTTACACTTGATATATGAATTACTTTTTACTGTATATTTTTATTAGCATTTTTTTAAATACTTGAATTGTTATACGTGTCATATTGAAGGCTATATACTGTTATATGAAACACTCAAGTTCGATATTATTTATGTACCTTTCAATTAAAACAGCTTCGCTAATAGATATCAAATAAGCGCCTCTCACTTGTAAACTGGCTCAAACGATTATACTTCATCTTGAATTTCCTTCCTCCATCAATTACAAAAATGATCCTGAATTATTGTTGAAATAACGTTTAAATTTACTACGACTTCATTTCTCGCTTACGTAATATCAATATTGACTCGAAAAACAGCGGACAGAGGTTTTATTTTTTGTATATATTCACATTCAAAAAAGTTATTTTTTATTCGAAATATATTGTTCCTTCACTTGCTGAACTGGATTTATCAAAACTCAACCAAAAGTGTTTGTAAACGTTGGATCGTCTAAGAAACTAATCAGCCTCCCAATTCTGCAAACTTCTCTTCAAAAATCCCATTTAAAACTGTACTTCCGCTCTTATCTGAACTCAACTCGCAACAACTACTTTACACCAGATAAAAAGCCAACACTCCGAAGATGCGCCATCAAATCCTTATCATAAGTTGTGCATCTTTCGGTATAACTGTAACTACGTCGAAACTCTCATACCAACAACTATAACGTATAAAACAATATCTGGTCGAAATCTAGGAAAGTCTGTGTGAAAAATTGATTTCATTCGATTGAGCAAGGAAGTCCAAAAGAGTCCGAAAGACAGTTGGTATACTCAAGTCTATGTTAACAAATTAGAGGAGGTCGCGATGTCTCTACTCAGGGCTGGCTCTCGAAATAAGGATACCAGTTTCCCATCTATTCTTGCCAGCGAATAATAGATCCTACAATCACAATGGTCTCTGGCTAAAAATTAAGACGGAGAGATAAAGGTAACAGAGACGAAGAGACAGGTCAAGTGCGACTGCTGCTTTTCCGGATGGCAAATGGCGGAACGATTTTCCTCCTCGGATAATAGTAATGATGGATGAATCCTTAAGGATCCATCTTAGAAATACATCTGACTGGTATTATTTTGTCTTCGGTACCCTCAAAGCTCCTGAAATCCACAATGTCCTATTCTCCTGACCTATTCTGGTATCATGTCATTGCATCATGTCAACGTCCTTCGGTAGAAGAATAAAAGATGCTATTCGCAAAGTTTTGCAGACAAACTTTTCCTCTGAAGGAAGTAAGAGAAAGCCGAAAAAGCAGAGCCTATTGCGGCTGGTAATACGATGAAAGCGAGGAACAATTTTTACTGTCTAAAGACTTTGCAAGATTGTCGACTGGAGAAGTGACGTAAAATGCCAGTGAAATGCGGCCAAACTTCCGATGCTTAACCCGATTAGAGAAAAATCGAAAAAGCCCGGATCGATCGCTCGGCTTTTTTTTCATGATAATACCGTTATCCGGACGTTTCTCCGCCCCTGTTTCGCTTTCCGAAGGAACCTTATAATCGTCTCATTGTTCATACACCGCGGTTTCAGCTGTTACAATAGCACCTCCTTTCTGCGCAATCCGAGAATCACGCGAGAATATTGTCTTCATTGTTGTGGTTATGCTCACGGATTTATGTAACTGGAAGTAAGCCGTGAACGGATAAACGGAGCAATCTGAACTAGTTCGATTAATTTCCGGATGAAGACAATTTTGCGTATAAGACGTATATTTTTTATTGTTCTGCGTAATTTTCGTTGCTAAATTGGAGATAACAAAGCCAACGTTGATTTAATATTGCTTAATATTAATAATCGTCATAAATACATATCCTTCATTTATGACTGTTTCAAAATCAAGTAAATCATAACATCATATTTGTAAATAAAATATAGCTGAATAAAGATTTCAACTTTGACTATACTTCCGTTTATTATAAAGTCGGTCAACATGATACGTTGGTTATCGAATTTCATTAAATGTTTTCATGTTGCATTTTAGAAATAATAGTACATGTAATTCTGTTTACTTTAACAGGTGAATGTTGGATACCATTTGTCTGTCAACTATTTGCATATGACATTTGCTTGGCGTTGTCTATTGACCTAACGGGATAAAAGTTTTTATTCGTACAGTCAAAATGTCTTCAACAAATCAGAATCCCACATGCAAATATTGTGTTGATATTGCTTTCTTTTAGTACATTATTTACCAACGTTCGTTCATCCATTTTCCAAACTTTATATTATTATTTTTGCAATTCAAAACCAAGTATTACTAACCATCTGTTTCTAAGATCAGACTGCTTTTGGAAGTCAGTGACCCAATTGTCAGCATCGAGAAACAGTCGGAAGTCTCGCACAGATAATAAACGATTTCAATTCAAGGAGAAGAAGTGGCAATTGTAGTTATCTATAATGTTTGGGAGGGAAAATAGGGTGCACAGATGTTTCCCGCACGGCTGGAATTCTGTTTGGCGAAGTAGTTGACGAAATCTTAGTTCGATCCAATTAACTTCGCTAGAGAAAATTTACGCGCTTAGGCGCGAGCTTCTGATGGTCTCGGGTACGGCAAGCAATATCATCTATTTTTTATCAGTCAGACAGGATCAGTACTGAAATACGTACAAAGAAGGAAAATGCACTTCGAAAATGAATTCACCAAACTTTAGAAGATATACTTAACAATTGAGAGGTCTTTTAAAATCGATCATCCTCAGAGATATTTTCAAATAATCTCATTATTTGAATCTCATTAATTAACATAACTGTTTGCTTTTATTTATTTACTTCATGCTGTAATAATAACTTGTAATATGGATTATTGAACACTTTACAGTATTTAACCAAAGTTACTTTCAGTACAAAAACAACAACGTATATTTTTATCGTAATCGGTCATCCTATTTGGAGTTTCGCGAAACAAAATGTGACAATATTTTTTCTCTCGGTATAGGTCTACAAATTTTCCACGTCACTTCCACTAAGCATCTGCAGGCCTCTTAGATTCGTACAACGGTCACTGGGTATTTATAAACGCTACTGTTCAACGTTCTATTTTTGAAGCGGCTTCAAGAAAACCGAGCTCGCTTTTTTCGCGACTGTCTGCACAGTAATAAGCGATTTAGCGTTCGTTCTCCACAAAAGAGTAACGCAAAACTTGTAGCAACAGGTTCGAAATTGCTTTATGCAGGAGTTTTTTTCGACGAGCTACGTCCGAAATTTCGTCGATCTTCAAGTAGTGGCATGGATGCGAAAACGAAACAGTTTTCACTGCAGTGAAAAAAAAAGAGAGCCAATTAAGCTTTCGAGTCACTGAGAGAAAAATGTGCAGAAACTACCGAGCCGAAGTTTGACTTAGAAGTTGTCTCGCTCTGTATAAACTTGGCGAAGCAAAAATGTTTTCTCGAGCCGAGCTCGGAATTATGTTTAGGACTTTTCGAACGTAAAATAGATTTTCTACAGATCCATCATAAACATCTGTATTATATTTTGCTAGACTTGTAAACGACTTAGGAGTACAGAAGGTGCGCTGTTTACTCATAAATATTTTGAGCCGAAAATTCGTTTGAACTAAGAACTAGAAAAATTGAGAATTAAGGTATTTTGAAAATGTTTGCACAATGCTTTTTGCGAGTTTGAGAAATCCTCTAATGTATTTTTCAGCGGAAGCATATTCACAGCACTTTCTTTATCTTTTATATCAACTTTTTTATTCCAGTGGCGCTTAGTTCTAAGACCTCTTTGTCCTAAGTGAATAATGAAGCACAAGATAACTACGCGACGTCGTAAAAACGAATGTTCATGTATCCTCGAAATAATCGCCGCTTGGTCTGGATTTTTACTCATAAATCGAAGTCCAATGCGACTAATTACCTTCAGATTTTACAACAAATTGTCATTATCGATAATTCAATTAAGCTAAAAAGTTTTTTAAGTAGTCTTGCACTCACTTTTGTATCAAACAATCTACGCCTTGTTGAAAGAATCATCCAAAGAATAATCGTAATTGAGAGTACATAGTAGAATAACAGTAGCCTTATTCTGATAGCCATTCTCACATTTATGCTTTTATTAATAACGATTTGTTTGTTTTGTCTAAAGCTAACGATAGGTCAACACTAATAATATTATCTGAAATCTTATTTTTAATCTTATAGTATTCAGAATGATATTTATGCAATATCCTACAATTTGTTGTTTTATCTATAATATATTTGCCTAAGTCTGATTTTTGTTTTCATGCAGTTTCATTTTTGCAATGAAAGTCTTAAAAGATTGTATTTTTTAAACGGAAACGCTAAATTGAGTCGTAAAGAACTTTTTACTTTGCTTAGCTGTTGCTTTCATACGGAAAGTTTTTTTTACGTAAGAAAGAAGATTAATAATAAGTCCAAACTATAAACATGTTATGATCATAGTTTGAGTTGATGTTATAGTTATGTTGACGTTTTATCATTAGAATTTAAATAAACTCCGAAGTCTAGAAGAAAGTTAGGTATCACATGATGACCTAAGAGTTGTGTTTTTATAACATGTAACAAAGAAAATATGCATGCTATAAATGATAAAAATAACTATGGCATTATGTAGACATTTTTAAAGATAAACTTCGGGTAACAATTTTGAAATAAACCTTTAATAATCGATGAAAATAACAGTTACTTTTTTAAATGAAGTGTTTTATTGAAAACGCATGAATGTGTATGTATTCATAAGTTAAATGTTACGAAAACATATCAATTTTATGAATTTTCAATCTATTAAAACAAATTTTATTTCAGCTGAATTTGAAAAAAGTCTAACATTTGAAATGCGAACAAATAATAATCTGTTGCCTTTAATGCTTCGTTGTTACCTGAGATTTAGGTGACCTCATCTTATGTTTTAGTTCTCACAAAACCGTTCTAAGTTCTCGATAAGTCTTCCAGATAACTAGGTTTTGCATAATGAAATTTAAAAATTATGTTTCTTAAAATGTTTGTACAAACGAACAAGCGTTCAAAACAAAAAATATAATACTAATATTACTAGAAAAATTGTTTATTCATAATGATAATTATTTAAAAAAATATTTCAATTTAAATTAGTTTCTTCGTCTGCCGACAAGTAACACCTTTAAATCAACATTTGCATTATTTACATTATAAGAACACACAGTAGTGATCCATAGTTTCTCTCACATAATTCTATGAAAAATTGTTCCTCACTTCTTATCGCCCTTCTTCCGGGCGTGAATAAAAAAAAATCATAAGGAGACAGGAGGAAAATTCTCACGGACTTAACCTGCTAGGTATTTTTCTCAAGTGTTTTGCGGAAGTTTTATTGTCGTTGAACCGTCGTATACTAATGTAAGCGTTACATCGGGACTGAAAATGAAGTAGCGAAGGTAGGTTTATTGCGCGACGCACTTTTGCATGTCGCAGCGACGAATACGCTTCTAGTCATTCGATCATTCGAAATACGTTATCTTTCCGCAGGTCGTTCACTTAATCATTCTGTATTCCGCGCGGTGCGCCCCCTAGAACTACTTGGCATTACGCGATCGAGTTTGGCAGGGACTTTTATACGTTCGAAAATGCGGCAGATGTAGTCACGTTGCGAATACAAAAGGGAATATTATCGATAAGTTAAATAGAAGCGGAGCCGTTCTATTACAGCTTTTCGCGCATTACGGAATAATAAATGGCAGTACAGAGGGCGCTCGCGGAGTGACAGAGGCGCGGCGCTGGCGAGGGCGGGGCAGGGTGCAGACTTGATACTCGTTCTCGCCACTTGCCGTTTCACGCTTATCAATCTTAGTTACAAAAGTTTAAATGAAATTAGTTTTTGGCGCGCGCGCGGGGAGCTCCACCTAGGGTGCGTGCCAAGCATAACTCGGCGCCACTGACTCTTTACGGCAAACGCTTGATGCAGACGGAAATAATTATCGTGCGGGTTCACACGATAATCATAATAATTAAGAACGATCTCGCAGCCCACGCCCACCGACGGACGACATACATTCTGGGAACGAACTTCTCATTTGCATTTTGAACGCGATGCTACTTTACTTACGTCTATGAACTGCGGATACACAAGTTGAGTTCTTCTCATAGAAAATCTTCAGTCTCTTTACATTTATGAAAAAGTCAACAGCAAGGTTTCATCTTCCAAGTAGCCTTTTGATAGTTGATTGTTAGGTTTTCGTTCTCGGTTGGCAGCACTGTTCAACCATTTACTTTTACATTACTATTGTAATATATTTTATTGGCAGCTCGAAAAAGAAAATAAAAAGGAGTTTACTGTTTTTGATTTTAGATTAATTAAATTGATATTTAATTAATGCTTGAATGGTCAAATTTTTTATTTATCTGATGTATAATTTTCGTAAGAACAACTTCCGCTCAGTTAGGAGCATTGTTCGTTGATAGACTCGTTCTATGGAAACCAGATCTTATCGTTAGATGAATCGAATCGCGGAGAATTTCCGTTTCGTGGGAAAGTAATCAGCGCTTTAAGAATTAGAGCTGCGGGAAAGAAGTTCCAGGTCTAACAGTTGACCTGATCCACAAAATTAAACGGGAACAAATCCAGTAAAAAACAATCGATCCAGAGAGATAATTTTCAATCTAAGCTCTGAACGAAAAATTTGAAATTTAAGTAACAAAATGAATTGTTTCGTGGAAAAGCACTCTCCGAAAATAATCAAGCAGCTTCTTATATTTATATATTTCCTAATTAGTATTCCTTTTCAGAAAACATTATAAAATAATCATAGCGCTTCATTCGTATTGACTGACAATTAAATAAATCATTATACTGGAAATCAAATACTGATGACTCATTAAAATAATTCGATTTTACTGATTCCGTTTCATTTATTCTATGAGATTAATAAATTATGACACCAGCACTCGGAGACTGCCTTTTATATAATAGTTTGAAACGACATTGGATTAATTTCCTTATCTTCTCCAGGTCGCTGCTATCGAATCGCATTAATACAGTTTGGGAACCATTCATTAGATACCACGCAAATTTAAATTATTCAATCCCAGTTGACATAATTAGGCTAATATCTAAAATGAGAAAAAACACATTTTCTTCAAGTGAATGTGAACCTTCAATCTTGGGTAATTAATCGGAAAGACAAATATTTCTGCATGTTCGTCCTTGTAAACGGAAGATATTGAGATGAAAATGTTTTTCATGCTCCTAACAGACGCGATTGTTTCGTTCAACTTTCAGTTTTGAAGTTTGCACGTTCATTCAGCGATGTACAGTCACATGGTTAATCGAGTTCCCAACAGTAGCCAATATTAGGTCACTTAACTCGCGTCCGTTTAATCTGGCTAAACTTAATCTTCCGGAGTTTGACTTTGGCTCAACATTGCTGCGTAGGTTTATATACATAAACATATATTGTGAACGACTAGCGCAAAGTCGAAGCCGAATCTCTAAACAAACCGAGTTTCACGCGACAGCTTCACAAAACATTCTTAAGTATTCATGTACTGACTCACTTCATAAGTATTTTTATCTCCAAACTAAGAGTTCAAAAGTTCCGATTAATTATAGAAATTAGAGACTAGCTTTTCATAAAGATTTGCTTGGTATTTTTATGCGCGATATTTTTAAAATTCATTCAAAAATGATTATAAATTTATTCAATTTTATAGATTCGACTTTATTCAATACTTTTTTATGAATTTTATTTATTAATTGTTACTTCATTTTTAGAACTGTATTTTTATTTTTTTGTAATACAATATTATTTTCTGTTATACCGAAACTTTTAGCGATCGCTTTATCAAAATAAATAATCTAAATTTATTGTTAATCCAGAAACAAATCGATTACGGTTAATAATTCAACGCCTCTCATTTTCAACGGCATACTCCTTATCGTAGTTTTCAAAACGTTTCTGTAGATTTTGATGTACGGCCATTGCTGGTCAAAACGCTATTTTCAAACGTTATATCTATATCATAAAAATCTATCGTACTCTTTTCTGACGTTAAGTCTGTTTCTTTCTTTTTCTCGAGATGTGTATCTCAGGGTCCTTTGCCTCGACCCCTGCCGCGGAATGAAATTTAATGCTTCACGCCGTTCAGAAAATGTGGTCTTAAATTGCTAACCGAAATAAAACAATACGTATGTGAGAGTCTTAATGATAACGTTTTGTTTCGAAATTGTACATTTCTGTTTCCATCCTACGGTAAAATCTCTTTATGAATTGAACGCCAATAAAATATCAAGTCTAGTGTTTAAATAGCCATCGCGTTCAAACTGGTCATTTATTATGGTTGAAATATGAAAATTTAATTAACTTTTTATCGATCATTTTGATGTTTCATTCAATCAATAAATATGTTTCAATATTTACTTAACTTTTCTGGATTGATTCATTTTTGAGTGATTTCGTTGTATTATAATAATTTTCAGATTCATATATTTAATATCTATAAAATACATTATCAGATTTTTGTTAATTCGAACTTTTAAAGTGTAATTTCTGTACATTTTACATCAATGCAATTTCTTAGGCAAATTTCGTTTAGTACACGGTGAGTCTTCAGAACTGACTTTGAGTATCGAATTCAGCTTTACTATGTTTAATCAAATAAAGAGTTAACATTTTCCAAAAGATGAACTAAAATTAAACTGAAATTTTACATCTCATAAGTATAATATAATTTACACTATAGCTGATTTTATGAAAAATTCTAGTTCATCGTAGCTTGAGCATGGGTTATTATAACTTTTTTAAATATAGATTAATAATATATATATATCGTACGTAAACTAATAAAATTCAGTCAATCGTTCTAGATTTTAATATCGAAAGAAATTGTTTTTATCAATTTTTGTAATAATATAAATAATTTAAATTAAAAAAGTTAATCAATGAAAAACATTGAACAAGATTAAAAATGAATAATTTGCATCGATTGAAAATTATCACCAAACTAATGCTTTATTTTTAACATTTAATATAAAAGCGCCGATAATCGCTAACTTGTTTATTTGGTGTCAATTGGAAACTCGATATCGTTATTCAACAAATAAATAATTAATCCTTTTACTTCATGAAACTGTCGCGTTAAATATTGCGAATCAGGTTGTCGATACTCGCGTGTCCTAAGCTTGCTTGGTGGATGTGGTCGCAAAGTTTTCATCGAGTTAGTGTTCTTGATTTTTAATCGACAGTGAATTCGACATAATTTATCGTCGTCGCGGCGTGACGGCAAAATGAAAAGATTTATGAGCTAAATCAGTTGCACTTGAAAACTTGAAAGACATTTAATGCGTCACAAAAATTCTATACAAAACCTATTACTTTGTATGATCACAAGAATTTATTGACAAAATCAAGTTTCAGCGTAGAACACTTATGAAGTTAGTTATAGAAATATATTCAAACAAAGTTTTGTTGTCTTTCGAAACATTGATTTCTATTTTAAAATTGATATGAATAGACCCATATTAAAAAGATTATGCTTATCAAATATCAAGAATAAGTTATAAAACTCATTAATCTTATTTTGCTTACATAATAAGAAAGAATTACAGTAAAAAAGTTAACATCAACTTTGCAATATAATGAGGTATAATCAAATTGAATACAATGAAAGCGAAGTTGAATGTTGTAGCTACATAATTAAGTATCGACAACTCGAAAGGCTTGTTTTTGATTAGAAAAAGCGATACGCGTGTGGCAAAGTAGACAAAAGCACCCTTAGCCTTTAAATCCCACAGACACGTTTACCTGGCCCGAGGCTGATTCTTTCGCTCGGCTTGTACTCCGAGTACGAACTCGATTCCACGAATCGCCCGGGGCGCCCTCGTTCCCTTCGTTTTCAAACGACAACGTCATCGAACAATTCTTCCCTCTAGCGCCCCTTTTTCCTTGTAGCTTAGGAGTAGTTTAAATTAAGTTCGTGTAGACAACTCGACGAATTTTAATATGCGGAAATCGGTTCGTAATTAAGATTCGTCGAAAGAAAATAGTGGGAGGTATTTTCACGAGCTATTGTCGGAGCGCGCTGGTTGGAAAGAATCCGAGTTTTGATGAGAAGCAAATTTGTTGTTATTACGCGTGGAGCGAAGCTCGACAAACCGCCGCAATTTCCTATGAATATGCGCAGGAAATTATGCGGAAGGTGCATTGGAATGGCAGAAGGTGGTTTTTCGAAACCGCAAATGACAGGACTATTGTTGTTCAAGCCGAATTTGATGTATAAATATACATTTAAAATCTCACATTGTTGAGAAATGAAAATTATAGAAAATGATAAAACTTAAATTTCGAGCGGAACAAACTCAGAGGTAAAAGTTTATTTAATCCAAAGCAGATATATTGCGTTGCAAATGTGGAAAGTAATTATCTATCCGAGAAAGGAAGAATTCAAATAGTGTGGAAACAGTATAAAATATGCATATACAGGAAACGTGTCCAGCAAATTCGAATCCAGCGAGCTTGAAGCCCGAAATTGGACGGGGATCCGCGTCGAGATATTTCGTGATCCCGCGAACACGATCCCTCGAGGTTTCAAATCAAGAGCCGTGAAAGATTATTCCCTCGAGTCTCGGGCGCAGTATAACTGGCGCAATTGAGAATCGATTGCGGAGATGTGGAGACAATTGCGACGATTTTAATGGCCGCGGCAAAAAGAAGAACCAACTTGCATCGGACAATACTTTTTTGCTGCTTCTCTTTTTTGCCTTTCGAGGACTCATGAGGATTATTCTAATGAGATCTATTTTAATAGTCGTCGTTTCTCCGAGGCTGGATAATCGCTATATTTCCTCCAAACGATTGTACTTAAAGGCTGCGTTGACCCTAAATCAACAGCTAACCTATTTGAGCTCTGATTAACTCTTCGAGGAGTGTTTGTTATAGCCAAGTGTTGAACAGATTTGGCCAGGAAATTGCTGAAACTTTTCACCAAGTTCGACTGATCGCAAATTGTTTTTGAGAAACGACCGACGGAAATGTTAATCGATTGGAGCTGTTAACGAACAGGTCCCGGACAACATAAAGTGACTTACGATAGTTCCGTCCAACATCCGACACATTTTCCATAGTTACGTTTCCAATTGAGTAGCAAGAAATTTCATTCGATCAACCTTTATTTCTTGTCATAACAATTAAAGTAGTCACGTTTTGCTCAACCATTTTTTTAATATTCGCAGTCTCACACTGGGAGAACATGTTCATCAACTACATCAACTACTGATGTTCAAGGAGTTCAAACTTATATGGAGTTCATATCACGTTGATAGCAAAACCATGTTTAGTTAACATTTAATCTGGTTTTAATCATAATCACTAATAACAGTAAATAGAATTACACAGTATTTTGAATCTAAATATAAATTTATTTGTTTATTTACACGAGATTATATGTTCAAATGAATGAATATCCTATTTTGAACATAAATTCTGAATTGAAAGATCAAATACATGACTTGTTCTTTCACGATTGTACCTCTGACCTTGACTTGAGAGTAATTCTGCTTGGAAAAAACATTGTTTTTTGGGCTTAGGAAAACTTGACCGGAATGGCGTCGAGGTTGAAAGAGAAAAACAATTCATTTATGCAGGGTTAATGCTCGAGTCGCACGAATTTAGCTTCGTCGGTGAAAAAGAAGCCTGGCTGTCGTGTCTGAGGGAGCCGAGCCAAGCATTGCAAAGCGGCCTTCGAGTAGTACAATCATGCAATTGAGTTTACGAGCTGCTCCTTTAGTTCATTAGAATCCACCTAGGCGTCGTTCGATCGTGCATAATACGTACTGGATCGCAAAACGCTTCTCGCCCTCTTATTTCAGCTCTTTTATTCCCTCTTAGAGTGTAACAACAATTGGAGAATTAATGGGTTTTTCGGGACACTTTACGCTGAAAAGACTCTGCAATCAGAGCGCATTTACTTTATAATTATCACAGTTTGTTGCATTAAACAAAGTACCTACTTGTTTGGTAGCTTCTACCTATTTTTCATTCAAATCTTTCAAGCCGAGAATATAATTTGGTCTAATTTCCAGATAGACGTGTATGCAATTTGAAGCTCAAAATAGGATTACGAATCGATCGTTTTTATCATTTTGCGATTATTATAACCTTAACACGAATGTAACTCGAAAAGACATGTGTGACCATTACGTACGCGAAACGCGTAACCGAGCACGTTTTATCGGGAGAAGGCGCACCGAATCGATCATTCAGTTGAGAAGCGGTTATGAGCTGACCGGTTTCGAGAAAAGTCACGTAGCGAAGACATTTTCGAAGACTTTTTCTGTTACGAATTTTATAGACCCTGGCATTATATTTATATATATTCGGAAGGAGCGTACACTACATTACTTTTTGCACGACGTGGACATATTTTTAAGTACTTTGTACTTCGATTTGAAGTATTTATGGATTGAGAGCGCATTTTGCGGAAAGCTTGGATAACATCTAGATACGTACAGAATCACGATAGTAGATGAGAATAATAGGGTATTATTGAACTCCATTATCAAAAGTCGTTTCCTTTTTTATTATAGAAAATGGATTTATTGTGATAAAACATTTATGATTTCGCGTTTTTGAGAAATCTTTTATTCCGTAATATATCCATATTGTCCATATCAAAATTATACAAATGTCAGCTTTCCTGACAGTTAATAAAGACCAATTATTTCTATAGCAAATGCATGTAATTGAAATCACAAGGACTAGAAATGATAAAACTTTTCTTTTCAGTGGATAACTCTAATGTTGCTTTGAACTAACTCTATCATGTCTCGACAAAGGTTAAATAAAGACTATATTTCATTTCATTCCAAGCTTTGTTAAAATTGTATCGAGATAACAAAGGGAAACTAAGTATCTTATTGTTTCACTACAGTGATCTACATTGCCGGTAAAACGGCAAAAATTAAGGGTCGAAGTTGGCAACGCTTTTTGACGCGTAATTCCTACTGTCCAAGATAAATCTTGCAAAGCAATTCAAATCGGCGCTCAACGTGGGGTCGCTTAAATAAATGTGACTCGTAACTTCTTGCGAAGTGCAGTGGTTGTAAATGATCAAACACTGAGATTTACACAATACGAAACTTTGCTTGAAATTTTAATAAAACTTCCAGCAACAATTCCACATTTTCTAGCTATACTCTCGTGTGTTTCTTACATCCGGAAGGGTCCAACCTTTTGATCATTCAGCGACTAATTTCCGTGAATATGTAAATAGTGATTGCAACGATTCCGTGTTTGCGGAATTAGAATACCGTTCTCAGAAAAAGATTTAATTTGTCAAGAAATACAGTATCGAATAAATTGTCAACTTATTCTTTTATTATCCGATTTGCCGCTATTTCCAAAATGTACGTTGTTTACTTTTCAATGCATATTTTATAAAACTAGGACTTTTTTTAAACATCTGAGTAGAATTTCTTATGACTATAATTTAATCATTTCCATTGCAAATGAAATGTATCCAAATGATAAGACAACACAGAAGAAGTATCTACTCTCTTACGAGATTGTTTTTATTTATTTCGCGTCAAGTTAGATGAAAAGATTTTCCTGGTCGTCGCTTGAAGCTATAACTGACGAGCTCTTCCATCTTATGATATTGTTTCCGTCCATCTTTATGTTTTTGCATTTTCCTCGCCTTTTCCTTTTGACACGAACCACGCCTGCTTTCAGTTCATCGAGAAAAACGACTCGCAACGCTTTTACAGATGCAAATCACCACCAGCTCTCATTTCGTACTCTTGCATCCAGCTTCAGTCCAGCCGGTCTCTAGCGGCTTATACGAATTTTCCACTGGCAAGCTTTA
>JABFQD010002121.1:0-16083 GCA_022817045.1 Psix sp. ZL-2020 | reverse complement strand
GGAAAAAAAGTTTTTTTTACAGGTTTTTTACGCTAAGTATACCTATTTTTTCATAACTTTTTTTCATGACATCCTTAAAGAGGAGATCTTAAGCTTCAATTTCGTCAAAAAAGCACCATTTTTAATGAAAATTACGGAAGATAGGATGGGTTGAGAAATGGCAAAATTTCGATCGAATTAGGGTGTTGCGTTTTGTTTTTTTGGACCAGTGTAGTTACAGGTTTGATCTTGTGTTTTCTTGTAAGTTTCATTTCGAAAGTAATGTATTTTAGTTTCACCGGCGTTATTCTTTTTTTTCTCTTTGTCTACTGCGATTTTTCTTCAGAATTTCCTTCTTGTAAAGTTTTACTGTTAAATTTTACTGTTTCTTTCTTTCACTTCCTAACTTTTTTTCTTAAACTCTGTGAGAGTCGAATTTCTTCTTGTTCTTTTTTCATCGTCGTCGTTGATGAAGCTATTGCTTGCTCTTTTTATGTTTTAAGAGCGTGAAAGAGGTTTTTCCATTATCTCAAATAGAGCTTTGTATTACCGTTTTGATTGAAACGTTGGAAAGAGTAAAACAATGTTTTATCTAAAATGTTTTCAACTGTTTTGGTTGAAAAGTTCGGAAGAGTAACCGAACTTTTTTTTATCTAGACGGCAACACCTTATGTAGTGCCCATAGAGGTATTTGTGGTGCTTCAATGCTTTTGCCATGCTTTCAATAATCCCCTGACGTTTCGTAATAAGCATATCAAAAGGTTTTGTCAAGTTTGCCTCTAAATTACTTCTGTTGTTTGGGTCTCCTTCGCATTGTTCAAAGAAAACAAGTTTTGAAGAACCTCTAATTTTCTTTGAAATTGTAATAAAAAATACTTCATCACTACAGTTTATAATTGTTATCTCTGAGTATCAAGTTGTCTCCAAAAAGTTACATAGTAAGTAAAAAAATTACTGAACGATTCAGGGAGTTAATTATGACTATCGCTACGTCTATTACAATTGGAACTTGAATGTCTCAACAATTTCAAATATCCACTAGCACCCGTCAGATACTTCTTAATCCTTCCTCGGGAGCAAGACATCGATGCCGGGTGCAACCAAGATATGCGTGTAATGCTGGATAAGTTAGCACATCCCTTTCAAGCAACTTTCATTTATTACTCAACTTTCATTCTTTATTATGTTTCAACTAACCAATATAACCAGCCATTCATTATCCGCTACATACGATCCGCGCAGCATCCCACGGAAAATCATGATAACAATAATAACAATTATAATAATAATGATTAAAAATATTTTACATTAAGGATAATGCATTATGTACTTGGCTACTAGGCGTCTCATGATCTTACAATAGCGGAGACACTTACCCGCACTAAAAATGACAGTCCTGTACATCTTAGCTTTATTTTACGTCGGAAGTATTTTTAAATTACTTTGAAATAGCTCCTTGTCTTTTACTTTCTCTGAACACGTCGTAAAAAACAGAATTTAATCAAAATCAAAAAGAAAGTCTATGTGGCAGTTTCATCTTGAACTTTTATGTCTTTCTTTGTTTTACGTGACTTGATCCTGAAATATTCGCAGCGTGATTGTTCGTGGGTCACCTTTTACGACTTGCTTTTGTTGTGCTCAGTATTCGCAGATAAAGAAAGAGCATAGAAAGTCATTTGACTTTTTGTACTGTCCATTTTGGTCATTTTTAATGGCCATAATGGGCCATGGCACTGATGCCTACTGGAAATGATGAAAATAACGATGCCTTATAAGGAGTTTTATCAAATTTTAAGAAAACTCACCAAGTTGAAAACTCGACGAGAACCTCGGATTCACTAGGTGAGCTCTCAGTTCAGCTTTGTAACCACTTTACACCCCTCGAAAAGGAGGCTTTTCAGACCTTGAAACGTTGTTTACTATTATTAACAGTAGAAATTTTATGTGATATTTTTATTAAAAAATTCAATAATTTTTATTTGAAACACAGTGTCATATTCAAATCATCGTATTAAAAAATAACAAACGACACCTCATACTACGATAAATATTCAATATATTCTCATTTGTAGTTATTTTCTTTTTGTTAAGGTCGGTACTTAATCTCTTTATGACAATAGATAATGGAATTAAGTAATCTGAAAACAAAAAATTAAAACTTTGCATTTAGATGGATCTTTGAAACCAAATCTTCTACACTTAATTGTTATATCAAAATAATATTTAAATATAAGGATACTGAAATTTTATATCAAAATTGATGGAAGTTTTTTTAAATATTATAAATTATACGTATATGATTTAAATCGGTATTTTCTAGAATGTCCTATCCTTTCATTAATAGTTATCTCTGCTCGAATGCATGCACGATGGGAGCAATCGTGAAATTCACCTCGCTATTCGAAATACATATTCCATTCACGTTCACATTTTCAACCTTAAAAATGTGAACCTGCCTATTCTAGTTGCAGTAGATCGAAGCTTAAATAATGCGAATTTAAATTAATGAAATATCAAGGCTTTTTTCTTTCTTCACCATGCTACAATAATTATAGTAACAAATCATTTCATTAAAGCTTCTACTGTCCGTTGGGATTCGAAAAAAGTACATATCACAACGACAAAAAAAAAGTTGAGCTTGACAACCCGAAGAACTGGTAGCCTATCATTCGTTTTTGCAAAATTTTGTACAGTATAGTTTTCGTAATGAGAAAGCCAAATATATTTGTAGCCCGAGATGCTACCAACATGGTTTGGTTTAGACTTTTTTAGAATTTCGTTCTTTAGACGCATTCTTCAATCTCCAGTGATGATGGTTTCGCGATAGTTATATCATACTCAAATTATTATTTCATTATGTCATAAGATTTTTGCGTATTGAATCAATTCAAATAGTCTAATAAAATAGAATAATCAAAATTAATTTGTTTCAGGAAAATGTCAGAAATGAAGTTAATGATATATGGAAAGCATGTAACGGGCAATTCAGTATCAATATTCTCGGTGAACTGAAATACTTAGATCGATGTATACGGGAATCATTAAGGTTATATCCCAGTGTTCCTATAATTTCACGTATAACAACAAAAGAATTCAAAATAGGTTTGTATAATAGATTAAAATTTTAATATATACTACAACATTAAATGAATTAAAAATATCTCATAAACATTTTGGTTTTATTCAACTATATTTTACTAGTTACTAGTTTAATTTACAATATGGCTTACTAGTCAAATCCACTTCAACATCCACCACTTAGATAGAAGTATCCACCTCACTTCAGCCCTTCTATCTGTAAAAATACACGGAAGTTTTTCCAACACGGAGAAAAATGTTTTAATGAATATTACTGAACAGTACCGTATGTTAGGGACAAATTCAAAAGTTACGCATAAATTACTGAAAAGTTCAGTAAATTTTGACAAATTTTAAGAAAGTTTGACGAATATTTGATAATATTTACTGAACTTTTTAGTAATTTTTTAGTGATTTTTGAATTTGTTCTTAATATACGGATTAATATTCATCAGTAATATTTATTAAAACATTTTTCTCTGTGAATATCATTGGTTACGTCGCTGGGATGGATGTTACATCCTGTTAAATTTGATTTGTGAACGGATCATGGCCTGAAATCTTAGAGAGATCTAGCTCTCATTTTCTGTTAGCCTTGGCCAATGGCCCGAGATTAAGTTTTCTATGTGCTCCATTAGTTCTACTTTACATGATATTTCTTGGCCTGCGTACTAAAAACCTCTTGAACTTGCACGCCCTTGTAGCCTTGTTTCTCTGATTGATTTTTGATTAAGAGTTCTGGTTGATTTGTCATGAAGCACCTCTTCAGATCTGTAATAATTAAATATTCTTCTTATTAGTTAGTTACGTAAAAATTCAGATTTTTTACTTATTTTTTTATTACATTATATTCTTCAATAAAATAATTATTCATATAAAAACGAGAAATATAAACTCCTCTGTGACAAAATTTTTGTAACTACGGTAAATCTAATTCATATTTGTGGTCGAAATGTTTATAAAAGTTAATAATTAGATTAGTGAAATCTTATCTTGATTGATAGAAATATTGTTATAAAATAGGGATGGCAATGAAAATGTTGTAATACACTGCACGCACAAAAAAGCCACCTAGCCGAGGTCGAAATTTTGTCATTTTTGAACTGGACGTATATTCTGTAATTTTTATCAAAAACGGTTAATTTTTTTCAAATTGGAGCTTGAAATTTCTTCTTTTAATATGTTATAAACAATTCTCAGAAAAATGGGTGTACTTATTGCAAACAACCTGTAAACAAAACAACTTTTTTGGTTAAAATTTTCGCCAACTTTGAACATGTACTCATAAAAAATTGTCCTCATAACTCATATTTTTTATAATGGGTTATACAAATATAACATTTTTTAAACAAAATTAAAACATCATATTACTTTTCTGTTAAAAACTAGAAAAGTTATGGCCAATCGAAAATTGTGTTGTATTTTCGCACTTTTTTCAGTGCTATTGAGAAAAATCATATAGTCTTCGATGAATTTGAACAAAACGAAACAACTATGGTATTTTAATTGCGTATAGTGTTAGAAACGCTATGACATGATCAAAATACGGTTATGGCAATGGCATAGCAATGGTAGAAAAGTGACATTATAATAGACGGACAATGGCATAGAGATAGCATAGCATAATATTGGTTTGGAATTTTAAATATCTATTCGCATGTCCTTCTAATTGAAATTATTTGGAAGGTAATGATATGTTTTAGTTCAGCCGTTATGCTACTATGATAATCGACAATCATTTCCGGTCTTGCTTTGATGAATGAAACAGTCATCTTTCCGTCACAAATTATAAAATTTTGGTGCAAATTTGAGTATTCTACGGCTATCGCATAATGGATCGTTCTTTAAAATAAACGGTGTTGCTATTTCGGTATTAGGAGATGCAATAAAATGTTTTGTGTTTGAACCTTGTACATTAAGGCTCTTAAAGTGATAAAAGATTTTATAAGCATTAGATAATATTTGTTACTTTCAGGTATAACCAGTAGAATCATATTTAGAATTTGAAGAAAAAAACATTTAAAGACATGAAAAGTATGTATATCTTAAATTATTGAAATTTTAACTCATTTTTCAAAATTAGGCAGGATCTTGGGGTTGGGAGTGCAGAGGCAACATCTTCAATAATTGAATGCAATGAATTTTTAAAAGAATATCAAAATAAATAAAACATAAATGAATGATGTAAAATGCGTTACATATCGTTATCGACGTTAACGGATTTTCGCGATTTACAATCGGTAGTTCTAGGCAATGTGCGCCAGCATAGAAAAGTTTTGTCCGATTGAATTCACGCGTAACATTTAATAAGTAATCTCAAAGTGGAAATTCGAAATTTCATCCTAAACTTGTAATGCATTCACCCTTTTGGACATGATCGGCAATAATATATACATTATTTAATTTTTATAAATATTTTCACTGTCGATAATTGCCCAAGATGATGTAATTTTAAAGTCACTTGGGACTATAATGTCCATAATCTTTTTATTTGTTATGCCGCTAAAAGAGAGAATTTATTTCTTCTAGCGGAATTTATAACTATTGAATCATATTGTAGCAAATTTTGGAGAAGCGTAGTATGTAAAAGGAAGTATTTCATAATGGGACAAACTATTCTTTGATCATTTGATAAAAGTTGTTTGCTTATAATGAGGACACCACTCTTGCATCTATGAAAGCTTTTTTTGATTCAAATTTTGTAGTAGCGTGTTGATTATATGTACATTTGATTCAAATTGCCTGTGCTATTAGTGGCGTCATCTAGACAATCCAATATCATAAGCATATACTATGAATTTCACTTTTTTCAGTCATGTTGAGTTGTAGGTTTAGTTAGTCGCATGTGATGTGAAAAAATTGTTGTTTTCACTTTCAAAGTTTCATTTATATTTATTCGAGACCGCCTTACACCTTTAACACACGAATATTATATTCATTGAAGTCATTTTTTTATAATTAAGGAACATATCTCAATTTCTTCATCGTGTATAAATTGATATCTGTAGGTCTTGATGTGGACAAGTTGACTGTTATTCGAAGCGAAGGTAAATTTCACAACGCTGGTGGCGTTGAGCATTAAATCAGTGAGGTGAAATAAATATGCATTTTGTAATACAATTTGTTTGACATGTTTACGCTCTTCTGAATCTAAATAATTTAGGTTTTTATTGACAATATTGCTTCAACGTGTAATGATAGTTCTACTGTAGCAGTGGGACTGTTTATTTTGTCTGATTTCACAGTATCCGTACTTCATGTAAGCATTGATTTCTTTAGATGCCTGATCTTCAATAACCTATAACAGCATCCACTGATATCCTTAAGAGCACAGATAAAATCGACCCCAAAAAAATCTCATTATTCCCATCTGATCAGCTTTTTTCCTTCTGTTTTCTTGAATGAATTGCATATTTTAGATCTTTAACTTTTGCCCCTTAATTGATCTTATATTGATCTATTAAAATACTTTTTGCAACTCCAGTGATGTACGCTTATGATTTTCAATTTGAAAAATATTAATTTACTGAACATATAAATTTATAATAAGAAAAAATGGTTAAATATGACATCAGACAGCAATATACATAAACTGAGCAATTGCACATTATTTAATTAGACACGTTTAATAAGCAAAATATTAGTTAGTCATAAATTAGGAATGCAAAATATATATTTTAAAATATATATACGCTTCGTACAATTAAATTTTTGAAACATTTAAGTTGGTATATATACGTTACATGTGCCAGTGTTAATATACACTAAAAAATATATCGTTTATATATTAATTTTTCTTACTTCAATTTCAGGAGATTACACAATCCCTCGAAATACATGTTTTCATAATTTCATAAATGAAATTCATAGAAATCCAGATCATTGGCCAGAACCTGAAAAGTTTGATCCCGATCGATTCTTACCAGAAAAGATTTTAAACCGACATCCATTTTCATATATTCCATTCAGCGCTGGACCAAGAAATTGCATCGGTAAATAAACAAAAAATTCAAATTCATCAAAACATAACGATTTATAAATTTCAGAATGATAAGAATTAAAGGTATTCAATAACAGCAAGAACAAATAATTAGTTTTTGGAATACAGTTTTAAACTTCTTTCAATCTTTCATAAAAATAAAAATGAGATATGCTTAAAATTTCGATACATAGAGTTAAAATAGGCGCTCAATTTTGGATGATACAATTTTCAATTTATTTTAGCATTATATCGCACCAAATTTTGATTCTTCTTGAATCAACATTTTTGAAGAAATTTCATTCTTCCATTTTCTCTCTAGAAAATGAAGATGTAATAAAATATAACGGAGCTAACTCCGTTTAAACATTATGAAATTGCTTCGAAAACATGGGTTCTCATTTCTTTCAGTGAAATATAAGTTATAAATACGTTATAATTAAAGTTTAAGTTTAAGTTTATACTTATTTCTTCATTTATTTTATTCAACTTATTTCTTCGTGCACAAGGATTATATTATTAGACAATGTCATGTATTGTCGTTTCTACTCACATCATTATTTTCTACAATGAGTGAAAAGCTTAGGAATTATCTTTAAAAAGTTATTTGTTGAAATTATTATATATGAGAGAAGATTTTATGTTTTATTGTTTTAAATTGGTTAAAAGACCTATATAATTCGGTATAACGTTGACAAAAAATTTATTATTAAATTTTTTATTTTACCAATCATACCTGCATTAAAATCAACAGTACTCATCTCATTATTTTACAATACAACAAAACATGAAAAATAAAATTTATTATCAATTATATTATGAATGATACTTTTCTATTGCAGGGCAAAAATTTGCAGTGATGGAACTTAAAGTCTTTACAGCCTTTATAATCAGAAATTTCAAACTGCAAGCATTATTAAAAACTCGTGATATTGAATGCTTACCGGACTTAGTTGTAAGACCAAAACAAAAAATTTATGTAAAATTCATTAAAATTTAATTTTTAAAATGTATGCATATGTATGAAATTATATAAAGTGTATAAGAATAAAAAATATATGATCATTTATTTATGTTGGGTAATTAGAGGTTATGTTACCTCTTCGACAGCTATATTTTTAGAAAACAGCGATTTACTATATGTAGCCGCTGGTCAGGGACTCTAACCGCGCGTTGGACAGAATGATGGTGAAAAATACCGGTTCTACTTTTGCGGAGAGGGGGAATAGCAGCGACGTTATATGGCCACGAGGAAGATCCGAAGCGTCAAACTGACGTAGGAGATGCTTTCGGGTATGCTCTGCTGATGCCGCCCGGGAGTAGTCGCTATGGGTAGTGACTCACCAGGTTTTTGCGGGCTACCTAGAGTACCCAGCGGTTGTCGTTACTGAATGCACTGACAACGTCGGGAGCACCCTGACGGGGTGTCCGGGGAATGTATCGCCGGTCACCAGTGATACGAGAAAGTCGTGTCTCACGACTCCTAGGGGACCGTGGAAGGGGGTCGCGAGGCTAGCCGGTCTCTGGTCTAGCGAGAAAAGGGAAGGGTGTTGCCTTTGCCAGTCACCAGCAGTAACTGAGCTAAACTCCGGAATGTTCGAAGGCCCTTAAAAAAAAGGGGAGGTGGGAGAGGACAGTGCTGATAAGCAGCAGTGGTGGCAATAGCCAAAAAAAAGAATGTCTGTGCTCAATGTGAGTGGGTTCTCCAGTTGCGGGAGAGGTGCGCACAGCGCGAAGAACGCCGCCTATAGGCAGTGCTTGATGGCTCCCTATGAAATGCGCGCGGCGCGCAGCAAAGTCGACGCGGCGAAATGTAAGGAAACTGCCTCAATTCCTAACAATTTATTTTCAATATATTCAATTTTAAAATTCCTCCAATAAATGCGCATAGAAACGCTTTTTTCAATAATAAATGAATTTCCCATTGCAAAGATAGCTTTATAATCAGATTTTAACATATAAAAGAGGGAGATATTACTGATCAATAAAAATCAGAAAAAATTTAAGGACATACGTTTTACCCTGAAATAAGGATTTTTTCTGAAAAATTGTAAAATTACAGCAAACTGTAGAAAACGAAAGCTTCTTTAGCCAAATTATGTAACCGATATTACAATCAATTCGCACGACTGAGAAAACTATGACCTTTCACGAAGTTCCGTATCCTTTTTCTTGGCGCGCAAGAGTCTTTCGACATACGCAGACACCACATCTCACGATGACTGATCCTGCAGCATTCGCTGCACGATGCTGTCCAATTTAAGTGTCCCGAGTTGGTCCTCTACTTCGCTTCTCCTCTGGGTCCAATGCACGCAGGTGAAGAAGATGTGTTGGACACCATCGATCTCGTCACACTATAGACGTAGGGCTGTCCACTTTGGTCATAGGTTGGTCCAGACGTGGAATTAGCCTTTTCGTCCATCTGCCTCGCGTCTCCTCTGTCCAGCGCTGCTGCCATTTTTTCATACTGCGGAAGCGAGTTTCCGCTTTGGCTTGTTCTCGTCTGAGGAGTCCAGTTGCCAGACTTCCTGACGTTCCAATCGGTTCGCTCGGGGTGAAATGGCAGCTCATGAAGGTGACTCCCCCACATCGTACCCAAACGAAACCTTTATCAGCTCCTTGTCCTTCAATTGGGTATTTTCTTCGGTCGGGTACCTAGATCACAGTTGTCCCCAGGTGGTCAGAGAACCATCTCGCGTCATTTCTTTTTTGGTACAGCTCACTCAGTAGCAAGATTTATACATTCCCCTCAAACCTTAGTTAGTCCAAAAGGTCATCGGCTGTCCTGCTCCTGTTCATATTGGCTTTAAGGATATCCGTCATGCCACTCTTTGTTTTGCTTTCATTTCTGCGAGTGCCTCCCGGAATACTGTGCGCGAGCTCGTTCCAAGTACGTAGCACCTCTTGTCAGCATCGACTAGAGCCTTGGTGAGCAACATACACTGCGCATTGGCTTTGCAGTCTCTGTCCTTGTGGTCGGGTTTCACGCAGCGAAAACAGAGTTTGCTCCGGTCCTGACCTTTGCAGGTGTGCGCTCCATGACCGCATCCAAGGCACTTATAGCAGCGTGGAACCGGGATTCTCTTGCACAATCTGCAGGACACCCATCCCACCTTTAGGTGTCCGCGTTCCAAAAGTTTCTAAGCCGCCGTATCTTTCATATCTACGGTCGCAAGTCTCTGACCTCTAGTATTTGATCTCGTAAGATAGATTTTCACTTCACCCGTGTGATCGTCCAAAGCGCGTTTCACGGCCTCCTCAACGTCTTCTACAGTGGTGACACAGTCAATGTCTCGAATTTCGAGAGTGGTACGTGGGACCGTTGTTTTGACTAAGCCAGTTTCACCTATCGCTTTTTTCAGGATCTCGCCCAAAAACTTCCTGGTTTCCTTCGTCGTGCCTCGCTTGAATTCTGGGAGCATTGCTTCCTTTCGCGTCTGGCGGATCGCGTGGATGTTCACCCCGCTGTCCTCGGGCTTCACTTTGCTGCAGATATCTTTCACGATATTCGTGTAGCTTCAGTTATTCCTTGGTTCGATAATAACCGCGTCGGGTTTTATCTTCTTTTTATTTTCCGTTGGCTTCGCGTTGGGTTTAGGGATTGCCAACGCTTTCCCTTTTTTCCTAGTGCGGGCCAAGATTCTCTCAGTAAGCTATTCTACTCGTGGAGCTGGTCTCACTTGTTCTTTCCCATTTTTCATCTTTTTCTTCTTGGACTCAACGAGCGTCCATTCTTCTTTCTTCCTTTTCCCGTCATCTTCTTTGGCAGTACTCGAGGTTGCTCTCTTTTGGCTGTGATTGCTGAAGAGGGGTTTCTCCGTTGTCTCGGAGGGTCTGAGGGGGCTTGTGGCCACCGTCTTCATGGAGTGATTAGGAAAAGCAAAGGCTATCTCGCCCAAAATTTCGCCTCGTACGGTGACGCCTTGCTTAATGTCCATAGAAATATTTCTCTGGTGTTCCATCGCCTTCACCATATTTTTGATGACCCCTTGACCTTTAGTGATGAGTATCACCATATCGGACGGCCTTGTCAGGCCTGCCGATATGAATGATTCACCAGATCCCTGTCGAGCAGTGTCACCGTACTCGCTACATAACCTTGTCCCATGGTTTGTTCGAGTTTTTCTTCTCTAGCCTTTGAGGAGCCCTATCCGCAAGGCAGCGGTGTGCTGGAGGTGGAGCGCTTATGATGAAGTGGCGTACACACGTTCCGCCGTGGTGCGCCGCCCGCTGCTGGGCGGCGGTAGGTGGTGATAGAACTATCATTCATAACCAGGAGTCCCAGGCGAGCTGCGATTTCCAAGACATAAGTTCCCCGAGCACTGGTATTAACCATGCCCCATTCAATTGCCCTGGCATTGAAGCCTCCTGCGACTATGGTGTTCAATAGGATGTCCCGAACGGCCTCTTCAATTGCATCAATTTTAGCGCGGAAATCGTGTATACTTTCGTTTGGAGTCAGATAACAGCTAAAGTATGCGACTCCTTCTGTTATCACTCAAACGAAGCTATTTCCAGATCCTTGAGCGGTGATAGTTCGTCTTTCCGGATCGGGAATCCAAATCGCACAAGTGCCAGATTGATCCTTGTATCAGTAAGGTGGCTCCCGGTTTCTATATTGTTCAATGATGAGAATGACGTCAGATCGATTCTCTACAGCAACACGCTGATGGAGTTGGTGAGCAGTCCAAATACGATTCATATCGTATTATCGTGTTATCGTGTAGCCTTTCTGGCTTCCTCTACGGCTTCTCGATAAATAGGACAGTGGCCGGAGCCCGATGTGTGATTCACAACTGTCTTCTTGGCTGCGGTGCCTTTGGAAAGCCAAACCCTATCCGCAAGGCAGCGGTGTACTGGAGGTGGAGCGCTTATGGTGGAGCGGCGCACACAGGCTCTGTCGTGGCACTTCCTAAAGCTAACAACTTTTTTATAGGGATGATATGGTCCAGCAACAATATCGCTCTAGTTGCGCTCTCCATCACCACCGCTGCTTGGTCCATGACTGCTTATTCAACAAGAAAGAAAAAGAAAAGAAAATTCCCCTTTAGTTCTGCTTATATCGCAGCTAACCTATATATATACAGGCCGTTTGTTATCCGCCACCTACGACGCGCCCGGTTGCGTGCAGCTCCGCGCCGAGAATAATAACAATAATAATAATAATAATATGAAGGTGAGTATGCAAATAAACTAAAAACAAATCAATCGGTCAACACAACTCCTACTGCCTTAAACAATCGCCAACAATATTATTTACCATGTACACTTTATTGATTACTTCATTCGTTTGGTTTTATACAGAGACTGTATAACGACAGCAAAAACAAAACCATCAATGACAATTCGGGAAAAATTAAAAATATTATAATATTTAAATTTATAATGAAATATTTAATTTATTATATTAAAATATATAAAAATGATGTTTATATATTTTTGGAAGTATGCCGGTGAAATACATAACCCGAAAGATAATTCGCAGAACTTGTAATGTGTATGTGGGACAACTAATGCGGTATATTTTCGATCGGGTTCGTTAATCGGAACCTGAATAAAAACCATTTTCCAAATCTGCCAACCAATTAACCAATCTAGTTGCTCGTCTATCATGAGTAATGAATAACGATTTTATACTATTTTCAAATTTAGCTTTGGATAATCGACACATACCTTGGTCGATCCATCCTTATTTTTCACCAGCACGATAGGGTAAGTCTATATCCCTAAGGATAATGTAATTATAGTTAAATTATAAAATTGTTGTATATTTTTAGAGAAATCAAATTTAAAAGAATAAATATTACTTAAAACTAATTTGTAATTAAACTTGTTTGTTCTTCTGTATAATATTTAGTAGTAATTTTCACCATGTCTAAGAGAAAAGCCGTAGAAACTGAGGAACAAGTACGTAGAAATCGAGAAATACGAAATGAAAAAAGATGAATCAAATATCAAATTAACCAAAGAAAAAGAATAACGAGAACGTTATAACTGAGACTTTTGTAACACAAAAATTTGTTGTTCAATATTTGCGAAACACAATTTCTGTTCAAAATAATTCTTCTAAATCAAAATGTTCATCAACGAAATTGGCCATCGATTCAATGGATGAAAATAGAACACATCAATCTGAGGTCTTCAATACGTTTGTTCACCTTATCGTTAATTATGATGATGTTATGAATCATGATGCAGACGTATTGAATCTAATGATTTTGAAACTTCAGTACTTTTGTTAACGAGTGATTTATCAAAGAATTGGCAGTCTACTTTTTTGAATATTAGTATCCCCTCAATAAATTATATGACATCTACTACTGGTATCGCTACTTAAAAAACAACCATCGACTGATTTGCAATGTAATAACACACATTATGTTGAATTAATACAATCAGTTAGCCATTCCAAATGTATTAAATAAATTCGTATCCATTTTGATTTTAACAAAACTTTGAAGCAGAATCATACAGCACAAGAACTACAGCTAAAGAGCTCATTGTCTACTTCAAATGTGTTAAATAAAAAAGATTATCAAAATAGTATTACATTCTAAAAATACATTATTAGGTCAATTGAAATACTTAACATGAAATCGTCTCAGCCATATGTTCCGATTGTCAACAAAGTTTATTGTAATACTGGATCATTGAATTTAACAAAAATCAATCGAAAATGATTATTTGTATTGTAAAAAAAAAATGTTTTGCATAACACTTAGTCAAACATGATTATTTCTATATACGTGATGAGTCATTTGCAAAACAATCGGTTATTAAGCAAATTTATTTATATATAATTATATTTAGGATTTATTACAAATAAAAAGGGTGTTGACCGAAGACGATACAATGTTCAAAAGTGTAATGAAGTTGCAGAAATTTTTTCAACAACAGATGGAGAACTTCCTGATACCTACGTTACAGTTAGCAACAAAAATACTAAAAAGTTACAGTATATTAGTACAATGGATCTAAATATAGAACCATTGGTCTATTTATTATTTTATCCGTATGGAACTCAAGCTTGGTATGCGGATTTAAAACATCAAAACAGTGATAAACGACTTTCTAGAGCAGCCTATGTTAAATATTGTATAGCTGAACGAAATAAGATTAATTGTTTTTTAATAGGTAGACGTTTGTTTCATCAGTGAATAGTAGATAATTATGTCAAAATCGAGAAAGATGAAATTACTTATCTTAAGGCTAAACAAAAAGAATTGCGATCTGAATCATATGAAGGTTTAATTAATTATTTATAAAAATCTGTAGAAACTTATAATACTAGAATTAGGAGAATGGTTATACTTCCATCAACATTTACTGGTTCACCTCGAAATATGATGCAAAATTATCAGGATGCCATGGCAATTGTGAAAAAATTTGGAAAATCTGATATTTTCCTAACAATGACGTATAATCCTAATTGGACAGAAATTCAAGAAAAATTTTTATCTGGCCAACAAGCATCGGATAGACCAGATATTTGTGCTCGTGTATTCAATCTCAAAAAAGATTATCTTTTGGATTTAACTACTAAAAACTATTTTTTAACTATTTTTCACTTACATTAAAAAATAAAATGTTAACACCAGAAGCAGTCGACAAACATATATCAGCAGAAATTCCTAATAAAAATATGAATATTAATTTGTACAATATTGTAATGAAAAATATGATTCATGGTCCTTGTGGAGATTGGTGCATGAAACATAATAAATGTTCAAAAAATTTTCCTAAAGCTTTTCAATCCGAAACAGCTATGGATTATGTTGTTTATCCTAAATATCAACGAACATTATATGATAGGCCCAATGGATATTTTATTGATAATAGATGTGTTGTTCCGCATAATCCACAACTCTTATCAATAATGGATAGTCACATTAATGTAGAAGTTGTTTCCAGTACCAAATCAATAAAATATTTGTATAAATATATTTACAAATGACACAATGCTGCTAAAATAGTAATTTCTGAATAAATTTCTGATAATTAACAGGATAGTAATGTTTATCAGAATGGAATAATTCATGACGAAATAAGAAATTATGTTGAAGGCAGATATTTAAGTCCAGTAAAAGCAGCTTGGCGGATCTTAGGTAAAACTTTACATGAAAAAAGTCATGCTATAACACGATTACCTGTTATTATATCAAAAATATATTTTTTAATATCTGTATTAATATCAAAAATAAAACTAATGATGATGATATAAGAACAGTTCTAAATAAGGGTACGATGCTTCCAACCAACGTGATACTGATGCAAAACAATATTATTATACTAAAATTTTATTATATTATGTTTTAAAACAAAAATTCTTGATGGAAAAACTACTGGGAAATGGGAAAAGCGTCAAATATACTTTAACTGCTTTGGTCGAATGTACTCAGTCAATCCTCCACTTATTGAGTTATTTCATTTGTGATTCTTGTTATTGAATGTTGAAGGAACTAAAAGTTTCAAAGCTATAAGAACAGTCAATGGCATTATTTATCCAAACTTCACGAACACTTGTGTAGCATTAGGTCTTATTGAAAATGATGACGAGTGGAAACTCTCTATGACTGAAGCAAAATCTCGGGTGATGCCTAGAAGCATTCCTAGTCTATTTGTCAGAATTTTAATGCATTGTCAGCTTGCGCATCCAGAAGATCTTTGAATAAAATTTCAATCATCTATGGCAGAAGACTATGTGAAGCTGTATGGTTATAGTAGTGGAATGAAAAAAATGTTACGATTACATTTCTTCATGCTCTTGATGTAGAGGGATGAAGTATTACGAATTTTGCTGGTATAAAATTAGATTCGTCATTTTCCACATCAGAATTAAATGATAAATCAACGACAACATAATAACCACACATGGATGCAATGTTGGAATCAACCAATATCAACAGTTAAATAAAAATGTTAGAATAAGAGATTATTGCCATTAAGGGAACTTAAATAATTGTTAAACATTGACGTTTCGAAATTAATATAATTTCCTCATCAGATATGTGTATGAGGAAATTATATTAATTTCGAAACGTCAATGT
>JABFQD010002120.1:0-16085 GCA_022817045.1 Psix sp. ZL-2020 | reverse complement strand
AAAGTTATTTAAATTAATTTTAATTATTATATACAACATTTGATTAAGTATGAAAAATTATACTATTTAGAATTTAAATTAAAAGATTTAAAATGTTTAATTTCATAAAATTCTTTGATTATTAACATTTTTTAAATAATTTATATATTGCAATATTTTCAATATTGCAGAAGTCTCATGCTATTATGCATTATCAGAAAATTTGTAGAAATAATTTTATGCTAATACAAATAACTTGATTTTGCATCTAATAATGAGAACAAATATGAGAACAATACTCGAATCAACAAACAATGATTCAGTATTGCATATTATTCAATAATTATTGTTCCAGATTATATTTATTAACTAATGTATATTACCTTATCTTTCTTTTCTTTTGCTTCTGTATCTTCGCTATCGACTTTAGTCTTAGATTCTTCATCTTCTTTCGACTCTACTTCCATTTTGTCAGCTTGATCTTTAGTTTCTATTTCCATAGCTTCTTCTTTTTTCGCGACTGGAGTAGTTGGAGATGTTGTAGCAGGTGATTCTTCGCTACCTTCTTTCGTCTTTTCTGACTGTTCTTCTTTCTTGCCTTCTGGTGTAGTTGCCGGTGGTGAGGTTGCTGATCCAGCTGGAGTTGCAGCAGTTGTAGTTGACGATTCTTCAGGAGATTCCGCTGGTCCTGTACCAGCGATTCCAGATTGCGCCAAACCAGCGGCCGGGTCAAATTTGCCTTTTAAACAAACATTTGTGTATTAGTTTTTTTTTCTATCCAGCATTATTAGATTAATATAAATCAAGAATTATCAAATTAAGAGATAAATACCATCTGAATTAGCACTCGCTTGTACATTTCTCAAATGCTGATCGAGCAATGCAGCGGGAACTTGATCTTTTATTGCTGCAAATTCTTCCATGGCTGCTTTGGCTGCGCTGGCAGCAACTCGAGGATCTACCACTGAGGCTAAAAATGCAACAGTGCTCATAACCGGATTACCTGCCTTTGAAAATGGAATCGGTTGATATGCTAATGGTCCTAAGCCTTCCGGACCACCTTCTTCCAAATAGGGGTCTTCAATTGGCAAACGTAAGAAGTGCAAAATACACTCGTCTTGTGTTCTCGAACCAACATGTTCGCATACCTAAGAAGTAATGTTTGTAATCAAGAATATTTCATTAGATCAGTTTAGTTACTAGAACAGAATAATTTACTTCACTGAAATGAACAAATATTAACCTTGTTCCAATCATCTTTATGCAACTCTAATCCTTCCAAAAGAAGTAAAGTTTCTTGTTCTGTCCAGTCACGAGTAGCACCTGCAGCTTGCTTATTTTTCAAAACAGCAGGCTTTCGTGAATACTGGTCAATTTTCAATCCAAAGTTGGTCATTGCGCCAGAAGACAATTTTTCATCAAGAGCATTTCCGATCGGTTTTTTGTCCATGTCAAGTAATGTCTTAGCAGCAGATGGTTGCGGTGTCTTAGGAGGGTTGGGATTTACTGGTGCCAATCCAGAAGGCGTGTCAGACAAAACATGGAAGTGCGAGGTTGGCGGAGGTCCCATTGGAGTAGGACGTGATTCAGCATCAACTTGGTAGTTGATTAAACCCCACTGTTCCAGAAATGCATGTACACGCATTATTGCGCATACATCACCTGCTAGATTACGTCTAAAAAATAAATCAAATTGAGTTAAGAAAGGTACAAAGTAATTTTGGATCAAAATATTTCAAATTTTTTGAATAGAAATTATAGTTACTTCGAACTTCATTTTTGATTGTTAACATGATCTTAATTTCTAAATGTAATCACTTTTTCTCAAATTCAATGTAAAATTGTATTTGTCTTTTGTAAATTATAATTTCTATTCCTTGTATCAAATTCTATTTTAATAACGATAAAATCATTTCAATTAAAATACACACATGGTCTTTGCAATTCAGATTTGAAATGAAAAAAGGTTCAACAAATAAAATACTGTAGCATTAATTTATAAGCACCTGCACGCAGTTGATGTAATATACTCTGTAGGATTCAATCTATAAGTGTCGATCATGAAATTTCTATAAGCCAAATAAATTTCCGGTGTTTTAGATTTGTTTTTGCCGTTGAAAAATTCACTTAAAGCTCTTTTCTCAATTGTGTGAATTGAATTGTAATCAAACCAGGCTGAATAACTTGGAACTACAATATGATGAGTTTGTTCCGTAACGTTGTCTTCGGGTTCGTCACATTTATTGCCATCGTTTCTCTCATTACTTTTGTCGCGTTCATCTCTGTCATTCATACTGTGCGCACTGTTTTTGTCACCTAAAAATAATACGAATTATAATGAAAAATGTTCTTATCTATATTTGCTAAAATAAACAAATAACAAATAAACACATACCGTCATTAGGCTCATCTAAGTCAGCCATGTTGCCACATTTAAGCGGCTGCAGTTCATTATCCTGCTTTTTACTGCCAGAACTATTGACTCCAATAGAATTGCCACTTGCGCCACCTGCTGATGAGTTCGATGGAGTTGAAACGACTTCTACGATACGTGGTTCAGCAGGCGGGTTTTCCATTCCTTGAGTCAAATCTTCTTCTTCCTCTGTACTACCCCGAGATTTTTTAGGGCCAGTGGAAGAAGCAGTAGCTGATTGCATACCAGCTGGGCCACGGCCACTCTTGCGCTTGCCTAGTTTAGGAGGTGGGCTTGGCGATCTCTTGCGCTTGGGCTTTTTCGCTGAAGGAGGATGTGACGGCTGTGCCATTAAATCGTCAACCGATAGTCTATATTTGTGTACTTTTTTCTGTCCGCTGTCATCTACTTCGTAATCTTCTTCGTTCATCCATTCGTTGTACTGATCCAAATCAAGAGCCCAGACTGCAGTAACTTTATACACCGATCTAAACAATGAAACATCATTTCATTTCAATTCAATTTAATTGCTTATTTCATTCCAAACGACAAGTTTTTCTTAGCAAAAGACTTACCTTGGATTGCTATTTCCAAATCCAGATTCCGGAAAATCCCATGGAAGATCAAGATTTGCCCAAGAATCGTAACTATCTGGAAGATAGTACCAATGAAGAAGAACTGAGTTTCCACGTCGCATACACGGCCTAGCATATTCTTCACTAGAAGGATCGACCTGAGGAAAAATAATATGAGTTGCTTCGGCTTCATTTTCCGCAATGTTGCCGTTATGTCGTCGAACTATTTCTTTCACTTTAGCAGCTGTTGCTTTGTCAACTTCTGGCCTCACATATACTGTCGGGGTTGTGATGCATCGGAATTGCACAAGTGCTCTTTCTGCTGCTATAAACATTTCTATCACTCTGTCGAGTTTTGAACCAGACTGTGAATTCAAAATGATTCAATTAATTTAATTTACTCAAACGTAAATACAGGTACATTTTCAAAATGTTAAATTCAATTAAACATAGAAATATCGTACTTTAGACAAAAATTCAAATAAACAATTTTGTTTCTCTTACAAAAATGTATTCCACTTTCTCTAATCATTATTATATTTATCTTATATTAAAACAGAGTTTATAAAACTATTTTATAAGATATTTAATATAGAAAAATAACATAGTGAAAATAATTCATTTAGAAATCAAATTTATATTTACATAAAAAAAACAATTAGATTTTAGATTGAAATGATTTCATAGTTTTTACTTATCAGTTTGTATAATATTTACAATAAATGAAAAAAATATATATAAACATGATATTCTCAGAAATGTTTGAATGATCAAAAAATAGTATATACTACTTTTTATTTTGATCATACTTAAGATAATTCTTGTTTTGTTTGAGACAAAAATATGAATAAAATAGTTTACCTTTCCAACGGGAAAATCAAATCGTCTCCATCCTTGTTCTTGTTTAAACCTATATGCAGTTGCCAAAATATAGCACAGACCTCCTCCTGGCTTAAAGTCTAAGAAACACTTCATCTAAAACAAACACAAAATGTTTTTGAATAATCATAACAAATTCTTTATAATATGAAATATGAGATGATAAAAATCGAAGATATTTACAGGAATTCTTGTCATCGCTGGTTTGGTCACATTTTTACCAAGATTGTCTTCTTGAAATTGGAGCAATTGTATTATCAGTGCTGATAAACTTTTATTAGTCGGAGGATCTGTCTGAATATACTGTAATTAATGAATAAATCAATTAGTATTACTTATAATCAATTTATATATTATATAAATATTGATTCAAAATATATTTATTCAAATACACATGTCTTATTTTGCTAATATTTCCAAATATCTATTTTTATTGAATTCGACAAGGAAATTTGTATTTAAAGAACGTATCGATAAAGCGTTATTATATATTTGTTCAGTTTTTAATAATAATGTATATTCATATTTATACAATATAATAATAATGCATATATCTATATTTTGCAGAATCTGCAAACAAAATGTAACCTTTTTAACTTGAATTATGAAAACCAAAATGATCTTAAAAAACAAACAAATACTCCAAAATAATATTTTGAATATATTTATTTCAAGCAATAAAACTAATTGGTTTTAGAAAACAAATATAATATATCTGAAAAAATGATAATCATTGACTCTGTGCTTGAGTAGTCATAACAATGTATGTGTCATGGTTAACTTATGCCATGTACAATGTATAGGTTATATACCTCGCGTACATATAGGAATACATACATATATGTATATATGTAAGGACAAAAAAGAGAAATAAAGTTGCGGAAAGCATTTGAGAGGTCTTGAAAGGCAAATGCTCTTCTCGAAGAAACAAAATTTGAAGCAGTAGTAGCAGAAAATGATAAACGCTGAATTCCCGGGAATAGACGCCGGGCGTAAACCCACCTTTTTACAATTTTTCAAAAGCCATTGTTTTACTCCGTCTAACTGGTTTAAAATTTCCGGAGACTCAAAGAATTTGGTATTTGGACCTCCGTCCTTTTTGGGATCCACCGAAACCATTATTAAAATGGATATTTCGTTCAATAACTGCTCAGTTGGAAAACTAACAACGCTACGTTGAGAACAAACATCACCAAAACGAATAATGTAGCTCGAGAAGTTGGCTGCGTATGCTTCTGTCGCGTTTGCTACTAATCGATATATCGCACGGATTATTTTTGTTTATGACGCACGTTGAAGCGTTTAAATTTTCAATCTCTTTAATATTTTTTTATCGTTTCTTCGCTAATCATGAACTGCTGTTTCATAACTTCGCAGCATCTGTTGCTTGTAAGTTAAACCTCATTATCAATATTATTACAAATCTTCAATTATTTTATTGAGTTATTGATTGTTGATTTATCATTGTTGTCTTTGTTTCGTGTTTTAACAATATTCCCTTGTATTTGCAACAAATGAAATTTTATTATAAGGTTATAACTGATATTTCAAGCTTAACTGTTTACAAATTTCAACTGTACCTAACCTATATCGAAAGAAGCCGTTTTCATTATTTCAAGCGTGCTGAGCGCTTTTATATGATGTTCTTGAATCAAAGCAAAATAATGCAATTGTAGTTTTATTCAGTTTTGTTTGTTAAATTTGTTTATTTTCTTTTTTTTTGTTTTTTTTTTGAATAACTCATTTAAAGTAATCTTCATATATAAAAATAATTTTTTCATTAGAAAATTGCAAAAATATTGTTTACATATAATAGGTTACATAAGTAAATTGTATTTATTATAAAATTAATTAAGAACCTTATATTTGAATTAATTGTTTGTTTGAAGAGTTATTATTTAGATTAGAGTGATATAATTTAGCATTTTATAAATATTTGATATATTTATGTTTTAGTGTAATACTTTTCTATTTGATATTCATTAGAGCATCGTAAATAAAGTATAAATAATAAGTAAATTATAAATAACATTGAGGATATTTAACAAAAAGCAAATACAATTAGTCAAACATACATAACAAGTTTGAAAATTCGCTTTTATGAGTTTTCTCCAATGTATGGGAATTTTGAAGATCGTTGATAAAGAATTTGAAGGTCATTGTTTTGTGTATAATTTCATGATCAAAAAAAAAAAAAAAAAATATTTTCAGTATACGTGCCCAAAAGTATTTCTGCGACTTTATTTTATTTTGATTCTTTAATTGAACAATTTTTTCTTCTAGAAGCAAACCTGTTCGGCAAATATAATATTTCTAGAATATAAAAATGTAGTTTGAGAAATTGCGTTGAATGTTCTAAACTGTATAAATTGACTTGAATTGTATGATTATCTCGTTAATTATTATTGAACTAAAAGAAAAATACTATATAATGAAGAATAAGTAGGTAAAAAAATAGTTTATAAAGGAGAATAGTGGAGAGTTGAGTTAAAAATGATAATAATTGTTTGTTTGAAAGGGCAAAGAAGTACGAAATGATGACGAACAGGAAAGCAAGAATGCGCTTGAAGAGAGACGACGAATGGTGGGATGCGGGCTGCGAGAAGTGCGTAAAAGAGAGTTAAGGAGTAGGGCCATTTGGTTATCGAAAGGAGTGGGAGATTGCCGACGATCTATTGAGAAACGTTCGCAGCGGATCCGTTAGATCGCGCCAGGTAGATGGCTTTTTGGCGAAAGCAAGAACGGTCTGTTGGGGATGCGTGCTGCTGCTGACTGGAGGCGGCGGAGCAGACGGCTAGTCTAGTAGCGGCAGCCGCGTGCCGTTTAGCGAGAGGAGTCAGTGATCCGTCGGAGCTGAAGCGGTGCACGTCGTCGCGTCGTCCGGAGGCGATTGACATCCGCGAATGCGAGTTCCAACCAGAGGAGTCTGTGGACGCGAGCGCTTGAGCTTGCGGGGGCTGGTGCTCGAGCGAACACACCGAACGACCAGCAGCGCCGGCCGCGTAGTGGCCGCCGGTGCTAAGCCGGCCGGCAGTCGCCGCACGTCGGGTCGCCGATCGACGGCCCGATAGTCCGAGAGCGCTAGTGGAGAGAGCGTCCGACAGTTGGTTTGTTCGGAGCCACGATGGCCAGCTGGAGCGTCAGATTCGCGATCAGGATCGTCGCGGTTTTGTGCTGGTGCCAGTGCTCCGGTTGCATGTCTTGGATGCCCCGACATGCTAACCATACGCTCCAAAATGCTTCGTGCGATCTCGTCGGCTCTTTTTTCCAGACCATGAATGTCACCATTCGGTCCGAACAACTCGCTTCGAACAAAGAATCCAACAGTAAGTGACAGGTGTTCTTCCAACTCACTCGGCTATCACTCGCGCCTATTGATATTCCTACCAGTCCTTCAACTTCGTCTTCTTTCATTTCCTTTTTAACTTTGCATTCACTCGTCAAATCATTCCTTAGTCTATGTATCCGTCCACCTCACCCTGTACATTTTGCTGCTTCAACAAAATCCACTTCTGTCGCTTTGCATCCGCTCAATTATCTTCCAATCATTAGTTACATTCGATCGACAAAATCTTGATCAAATATCACTCTTTTTTAAACCCTCATTCCTCCCACTTGTAACTTCATTTGTTGCTTACTTTTTGACCATTTGTTGCTCAACATTTTGTCAACAAACTTGATATATTGCTCATGATTCCAACTACATAGAACTCTATTTATAATTGTTGTTCATACAGTAGCTTTCTTGTAAATTTTCTAACAGTTACCGTCAATTGAAGCGTTTTTCAAAACGAGCACCATAAACTTTCACTTGTTTGTTTCATTAAATTGTCAAGCAAATGATTTACTAAACGACATTTAATTAAAACAGCTGATCGATCACTGCTCGAAGCTATTCATATCCAGCGATCTTCTAAACTTCAGAACACTCTTTTTCTTTCAATTAAGCATCGTTAGTTATGAAAATTGAACATCCCATTACTACAGTGTTGAACTTTACTTTGCTCCAACTTGATTATTCTTGTAACATTAGCTTTGCTTGTTTATTACAACTAATCAAGCGGAGAAATAAATTGAAGCGAAGAATACAATATATATATCGTGTGAAATGTGACGTTTGCTGAAACAAAGTTTTCTCCAATCGCTGAGATTTAATCTTTACTCGATTCATTGATGATTGCGGTTATTAGATCTCGCACGATCTAATCAAGCATGAAATCTGTTGTAAGATTTGGCCTGAGATTACTGCTGTTTTTGATCAATATGAACCTTTTACTAGATTATTTAGATTCTTCTTATTGATTAATAAAACAATCGGCACAGATATAACAATTTGTTTTACGAACGGCTTTTCAGTTAAAATGACTTGTTTCACTCAATCATATATAATATTTAGGGTGAAATGCTATTCAATGTTATTTACGCAAAAAGTTGTGAAAGAAGAAAAAGGGGAGAAATGGTGAATAATTGCGGAGCTCGTATAAACAAGCACAATAAATGTCGTCAATGAAATAGAGAAAGACGTTTTCATTAATGCAGTGTAACGTCAATCCTTATCAAATGCGTACATGTATTTATATGGATTTTGATCTGTCGAAGTCTTTTCAAGACTGTACAATAATTGTCGAGAAGACGCGTTTCCAAAATTGAACTTTTTATTGTGTCGATGAATGTGATCAGAATGATTAATAAACATCGCGTAATTCAGTTTCTTAGAAATGACTTTCCGATAAAGAATTTGCGATAAAAAATGGTCTGATGAAGCTATGAATCAATGTGAAAACGAAGAAATCAATAAGTTATTAATCAAACGCTTGTTTACACGCAAAAAAGTCGCACCCTAAAAACTGCTGCACACATACATAAACTCGATAGTTGTAATTTAATACTCGTCGAGGTGTTATGTGTAAAGTTTGTTACAAAAACCTTACAAACGTTAAGTGACAATCGAAGTAGAAAATTGTTCATAACTAATGAATTGCTTATTTCGATTAATAAATGATCATTGAATTTTGTTTAACAGCGTTTAGTATCGGCGATGTGTCGGAGCTTCTTTGTTGCTCCAAAAGACTTTTTCTTTCTTTGAGAAAGAAGAAGAAAAAAGATTATATATACTCGACCAGTTGAGAACTCGGTCCGTTCTTTTAGGTCGACGTCCTTGACAAATTGTGAATTCCATGAAATATAACGAATTCAAAATTCTCTTTTGGCAACCACTCCGGGTTTGTGCGTTCTGGAAAATAAAACCAATGAATCAATCGATTAAGGAAAATTAATACTCAACTAAGTCAGACGTCAAATTAAATATTAGCTAGAAATAAAGTGCAATTTTGAAGGCAACGTAAATGTTGCATTTGCCAGAGGTGAAGAAAAAGTGATGTCAGTGGCTGAGAATATTGAATATGCGACTTAGCAAGACTAAGACGCGAATCCTCGTTTTATTTCCGGCTCTTTCCCTTTTTGGGTCAAATCACACGAGGCTCACGTTCCTCGTCATCTTTTTTTTTCTTTTTGTCCGCCATCGATGTAATTTATGTGCTTTTTGATTCGCACCAAAAAGTGATCTGTTGCGCGTAATATTGCGCTATTATTGCGCACTGACCTATTTGAATTAGAAGAGAGTCGCGCTTATTGAATCGAGGACGAAAGGTCGCTTTGCTTTTGCGATCAATTTTGGTTGTTCTCTCTGTGTAGATTATACAACCGAGTTTGACAACTCACGTGGCCAATTGCGCTCCATTTTTCTTTCATCAATTTACAACTTTTTATTTCGTTTTCGTTCTTATTTCCAGCAATTATTGTAACCACTCAACACATTTATTCAATCTTCTATTTATATAGCAGTCAAAGTAGAACTCTTACGTTCAATTATTCTTAGTTTAGGTCAAATAAATCTGCCATCGTCATATTTTTTGTCCATTTTTTATTTTTACATCATTTTCATTTTAATGAACTTTCAAATTAAGCATAACTTAGTGCAATTTGAATGCACGTTCTAAAATCTACACATAGAAAAATGTATAAATATGTGTCTTGTTTATTATCAAATATATCTATTAAGAAGATATTTTTTGAACCCAAACAATTGATCAATATTCACTTTTTTATACTGCATAGTAACTGATAGGTTTTTTCAGTTTTTGTCAAATAAAATAAAAGAGATAAACAATTACTTATTTGTTGAATTTGTAATGTATAGATAAGCATGACATTTATAAATGTCTTTGTGTATCGTCAAAGTCAATAATTTATTGAAATTATGTGACATTTCCAAATACAGTTTATTTTCGCAATATATAACAATGTGAAATATTCCAATGTAACGAGCTCATAAAAATGTGAGTTAATAATCAAGAATAGTGCTAGGTTTACGTTCATCTTGGCTTATTAATTAGATCCCTTGATTCGTGTCATTAATATTGGCGGTATCAGCAATCAGGTATATTGAATGTCATTGGCAAAAACTTGGAGCCGAATATCTCAATCAAAGAACGACCTCACAAAACGATATGAAATTTCGTAATTAAACTGTTTTATAAGTATGCAAATGTAATGTTACATTTAGCAAATTGTCACGTGTTGATATCAAATTTAACGTAAGATTAATTTCGCAGATAAAACGGGCGTATTCGATTGAAATAGAGACAGAGATACGGAGGCAGTCGAGAGAGGGATAAAAAAGAGGCATAAGCAAATGAAGCAGAATAGGTGTCTAAGGTGATAATCAAACACTTGTGCTGCCGTTGTTTTTATTGTGTTCGCCTCCAAGGGATGGACATAATATCGCAATAAAGTTGCTGAAATATGTCGTGAGAAGCGGACTGTTCTGTGCCGCGACCTGCAACATGGGTGGTCTTTTTTAATTTATTCAAGAATGTTTGGATATCTCAATACCGATAGCAATTCTCTTTCTTTTGCACGCTTTTTTCTGCGCTACGATATCGTCCAGTCTGTTTCTATATATAATCATTTGCTATCATTTTTGTTAACTTCATAATTCGATCCTCTTATCAACGCAAACACAACGCTGTTACCATCAATTCAACTTACGCTGCAATTTCATTTCTATACTTCATTCATTTTTCTCTCTCACTTAATTTCGTAATCTTTGTCCATTCACGTTTTACTCTCTTTTCAGGTAAAACTTCAGTTTTTATTTATCACAAAATAACACTGTCTTTAATGATTTCAAAGATTTTTGAAACTTTACATAGCTAACAGATAAATGAATGCCAAATGCAACAGGCTCGGTTCTTAATTATTACCTACAGCAGAAGATGTTACATGCTGTAATAAAATCAATTTAGCTGGCGTTTCGGCTTACTAGTGATGCCATCATTCAAATTCGTTCAGTTATTTCATTTGCACTTTTTTTATGTTTGGTTTGTTTGTTCTAAATGTTGTTTCATTTCATGAGAATAATTGGATTTGTGATTGATAGTTTTTGTTCAATAATATTTAACTGCATAATCAATTTGTTTAGTATTATTTCTATAATGTTTACCATAATTTTCAAACAAGTTACATGATTTATAAACAAATTTCATAGAAATTTGTTTATAATCATTACGAAAAAAAGGTAATTTAATTATCATTTCTAACAATTAAGGGTATTAAGAGATATAAAATATGTATATAAACAAATAATTATTAGTAAAATATTTTTTTTGTATACAAAAAGAAATGCATTGAATTAAGAATAATCTTAGTATTAATCTTTGCGCCATTATACGCAGTTGAATTTCGACATTTCTAGTTCTTACAAATTATACATTTTAGATTGTAAAAAGTAACAAAAATCAGTGTAAGTGATGAGAATATTGTAAGTAATGAAAATAATAACAGGTATGAAAGTTGTTTTTTTATTATTATAAAGGTAGGAATGAGTCTTTTTTCAAATGGTTATTTAAGAAGACGTAATTATTATATGTTATGCAGTTAGACATATATGTAATTAATAATTTAATATACAAAGTAATTAACTGGTTACAATATATTATAAAATAATGAAATATATAAGAAACTTCAGAAAGGGTATTTAATTATTTGTGCAAATAAATTATTAGTTATTATTTCATTTTTCGGCGTGACGGAATTGTATAAATTGAATAATATGTATAATAATAGTGAAAATTCATTCATCGTTCAAAAAATAAAGTCATAATTTTGTATAAATATGAATCAAGAGCTTTGCGTAATTATAATCATGTTAATATTTCTAAAGGATTATTATCATGTTATTGATGTTGGTATTGACTAAAATTGATTTATTAAATAACATTCGAATTTTAATAAAATAATAGAAAAAGGTATTCTCTAAATGATGTGATTTATATAATATATTTCTCAATTATCAAATCTATTTTCAGTAGACTATTTTCATTATTCGCACTATTTTGTAATTTATGTTCATCAATTAATCACTTTGTATGATATTATGGCTACACTACGTGAATCTAACATGTTAATATTGTGTATGTATTGAAAATAATCGTTTTGATGTAAAATTGATTTCTCTTTGAATAACGACAGTTATTCAGTGAACACATTTAAACTATATCAGGTCCAATTTGCAAATAGCTGATACTGCAGTGAAACTGAGAAAAATTAAAATAGCGCACTATAACTTCAAAAGGGATAGCTCACTTTATAATTTGCAGTTACTCTTCTGTGATTATATGATGTAATTTTCTGCAGCCATTTCAGTATGAAATCAGATAAATTCTCGCATAAAAACAGTATTTCTGTTTTTCGCTCCTCTTATGAATACCTACACATTTCATATAAACTTTGTGATTGTTTATCTTTGATACTTAATAGTGCAAAATATAAATAGAATACTCTTGCAATTGCAGTATAAAGTGGATCAAAAAATATGTTCACAACATTTATATTATTTTCCAAGCGGAGCAAAATACAGCTGATGACATTTTTCAACAAATATTATACTACAAATATAATAATATGTTAATAACAGTCTTTTTTAAATAACAAACAATCTGTAATGAAAATGAATAGTTTGTAAATGAATTGTTTTTCATTTGCGCGCTTTTGAAAGGTTTCAACTCGCTTTTATATCATTTCATTGGCGATACATACTAGAGTGACTTGACAAATTATTTAAATATAAGTTGAATTTTGAACAATACTGGTGATTTGTAATTGTTGCTTCTTGGTCAACAATATGATTTTCTCATTGGTCCTGATAACTATCCGGTACTTTTGTTGCATAGCGCTGTGATTGTCATTACGTTAGGCTTTATATGAGCTCAACGAGAAGAAAGTGGTGTCGTAGAGTTGGCATTGAGGATGAGAAGGAAGTGCGCGTGATTGTCAATTGTGATTTTCTTGGCGAGTCGATCATTAGGGGTCTTGGGTGTTTTTGTTGTTAGCCGTTTGTCGCTTAGAGTAAATACTTAAATGAAAGCAGATTGGTAGATCAAAGACGTAAGTGCAATTCGTGACGCGTGACTCTGCGCCAAGTGTATTAAAGTTGCAATTAAGAAATAGATGCTCCTCGCGAGCTCTTCTTCACTCGAATACTCCTTCCTTTATCGCAAATCGCGATTAACTCAATCGACCCTTGTCAATATTCAATTAAATATCTTCGCATTGCCGGTCGCCCACGGTTCCCACACTCATCCCATATTTACTCATCCTGGTCCTAAGTCCTTCGCATCACCATCGCAAATATTCCGCTGATAACTTCACATCTCTACATTTATCGCTCTCTTCTACTTTTTTCTCAATTACCTTTCTCTTTTCCATTTATGTTTTTATTTATTTATTTATTTATTTATTTATTTTTTTATTTATTCCCTTCCTCCGGTCTTACTGTTTGATTTGTTATATTTCTAATAATCTGTAACTTTAAAACAAAGTTATGGATAAACATTTTTCAACACTAGGAATTCAGATATTAATATATGATTTGTCAAATGGTTTTTAAATAATGTTATAGTGGCATTTTTTAACAAAGTCAAATTTTGCCGAAAAAAGCGTTTGTAAATCAGTTTAATTTGGATGCAAATTTTACATAAAATGAATGTAATTATCATGTGATCATTTTTTCTTGTTGATTAGAGTTTGTATGCAAATTATTGAGTTCTACTATTTTTGTAAACATTAGCATGTCTTTTTCATTATTGTGACATATGATCTACGTAATGAATTTGTCTTTAAACAACGTCACTATTAACGATGTTATATTAACAAAATCGTTTATTCATCGGCTTTTAAAATATAGCTAATTGCTTTATCAGAATATATATATATATATATATAGTCTTTATATTATTAGTTACTATGTATGAGCAATGCTATCATTTTAATTGAGATAATTCTGAAATAAGTAAGAGCAATAGTCTGTTATTGATCTTTTATTATGTTTCAAATTTCTGTATGTCTTATGTGTAGTTACATTTTACAGTGTTTGTGAACACACAGTTGTACTCAATTGTCATTTTCTTAACATATATATATGTTTGAATTTCAGAAGTTTTCTACTTTTTGAATGTTTTAAGATTGGAAATTTGTAATACATTGTTACACTTTATATATATATATATAGACACCTTTAGATGTTGCTTCAATTATATACGTAAAATTGAATTAAAGTTTAATAGTTATTTTAAATGATATTCACTGTTATTTAATCTGTAATATTCTGAACTAATATAGACTGTGATAATTTGACTTGGAATTATCTAATTTCAAGTTAACCAGAAATACGAGTTTTTTTTTTGTCTTACTTTAAGAATAGTATAATTTATGAAAGTACTATTATGCTGTCATATATTTTGATTCATAATTGAAGAAATTTGTATAGGTAGTATGCAAAAAAATGAGTTAGATTAAAGTTATTTAGCAGATGTCTTTTGATGTGTAAAATAATGATAAATGTCAAAATAAATGCGTTTGTAAGCGAGGAATACGAGAACAAAGTAAATATTGAATTTTGAATAAAAGCCGATATTTGTAGAAGGTGTGTAAATTTGAGTAGATTTGTGGATCATGTTTGCACTGTTGGGATGGTATATTCACAATATATGATGGCTAAGTTAAGAAAGTTGATAGGTGAGAGAAGAAGATACTTTAGAAAGAAATTGGAGGGTCGAGAGATGTTATGAGAAGTATTGACGACGTGTTTTGCGAGGTGAAAGAAACAAGTAGCGAGTGATAAGTATAAGCGAAAACTATGTCAAGCAGCGAGATTTATTTACTGGCTGGCCTAAGTAGTCTACGATTCAAAACATACAAGCTTTCTTGTGTTTCTCGTTTGTAAAAGTGTGACGAAGTGGGCCGTAGTGTGATAAGATTATGAAGTTTATAAGTATTCTCGAGGGCTTTATTAGCTATGCTCAGCCGGCTCGAGTCTACCACGCGGCATGCATTATTGATTATTCGGTCCATTAAAACTGCATCCCGCGCTTAAAATCGGATATGCTTTTTAACCCCGCCGATAAATGCAGCGCATGTTTACGATTCATAAATAAATTTATTCGACCTTTCATCCATTTCGGTTTGATAAATAAATTGCGATTCTTTCTCGTCATTACGAATAAGGCAATCGCATTATTAAGTATTAAACAAGCTTTTTGCAGCAAGGGAAGCAGCATCGCGAACTGATGAAAAAAGCTACCGAGATTTCATCTCGTTGCGAGCGCTTGAATCAGTATGCGCACACGTGCACGATCAAACGAAGATGCACTTATCCGAACGAGTGGTTTACGCTATCCAATCGAACGTCTCTAAGCCGACATTGCAATTCACGATAAGTATATCCCTTTCTCCATTTCCGCCTATTCTTGCCTGCCAAGGGGAGCGGCCCGTAATTTCTCGTGCCAGGTGGCTCATCTCATTGCGTTTTCAAAGCGAGTTTTCAATTCCTATTCGCCCTATAAAACTCGTCGCAAAGCGCTCTCGCGCGTCCTCTCTCTATTGCTCTCGCTAATGCTCTTATCCACTGCCAACCTCTCATCCCAAAGTCGCGTCCATTCATAACCAGCGTAGCTCATTCACATCCACATCCCTCATTTACCCGCCCGCCAATCCTCCCGCGCCCCCTACATACTCTTCTCTACACCAAATCTTAAAATTATTCATTCAATTAATAAACACTCTCTGCTTCTCCTTCAAACACTTTGCCATTTTTCTTTCAATCTTCTTCTTCCTCTTCTTCTTTTTCTCTTATCCAGCTCATCCCATTTTTATAATCAATACCACAACTTTTCATACCC
>JABFQD010002119.1:0-16091 GCA_022817045.1 Psix sp. ZL-2020 | reverse complement strand
ACGTGACACGGAAAATCTTTATATGAAAAATTCCGAAAACTCGTTTAAGGAAAACTGTTATTTTATAGAACTAGTAATTACTAAACGACAAAAACAAAAGACAGAAGCGATAAAACATATATAATTTTTGTTCAAATTGGTAACATGTCGAAACATTTTACATCGACAAGTTCAGATCTCCAGTTTTGGTATTCGACTTACAACTAGATTTAAAACTAATACTTAATATTTCATTTTCAATGAAAACGTACGTAGATTTGATTTAAAGCAATCTGTTTAAGTTATATAATTGAATACTTAGCTATATAATTATCCCATAAAAATGTCCATAAATTTGAGTATAAAAACGCATCGCATTTTTTTTAACAATAATCACATGATATTATACACCATCTCGTAATTGTGTTAGGAATAATGTGCAATCGGTATAAAATTATAATTGCATCTACATTAAGAAACGTAAATATAGATTCGATTTTATTAGATAAATAATAGCATAAGATCGTAAATAAAATCTGTCGCACATGGACAGTTAGAAGATATGGAGCTCTTTGCGGCAGTAGCGTAGTCAGCTTGTCGCCACTTGCTGTGTGATACAAGTACATATAATATGGCATTGTGACACCGTTATGTGTTTCTTTTTTTTCAAACTTTACATACTTGCATAAATTGTTAAATTAATTAATCACACCTTGGTTAGGCTGTCATTATCGATTTCATAATTATAATGCCGATTCATTTCGATTCCTGAGCAGAAAATCACTGTAGTCCATCGCATTGCACGGAGAAATAAATAAAGATTGTCTTCAACGTGGGATTTTTCATTATAGTACGTCATTGAAAAAGAGTTGAAGTCGATAAGCCGATTTCAAATATCATACTTTCTTCGTTACGAAGAAATCGATCTTGGAATCAATTTTACAAAATAAAGTTGATAAAACACGCGTTTAAATGGGAGAACAAAATACAGAAATTATATATTTATAGATAAATAAATATGTGGTAGATCAATTGGTTTTTGTTCAGTAGATCGGATACATCGGTCAAACTCTGATTAATTTCTATTTGAATCAAGGTGCTGATAAAATTTTAACCTGTACTGTACAAACTTTAAACGTGGATTTATTTTCAATTTACCGAACTTACGAATTAAATTGCAATTTCGTAAATTAGAATAAAATAAATTTCGGTTTCAAAGTCCAAGGTGAAATTGTAATTTTAATATGCACAAATAATTGCGTTAAAATTAAGGGGAAGAAAACAAACGGCCATTTGGTTTTTTATTATTATTTTTCTGTTGTACAATTATTAAGGATTATATAATAATTATATAGTTGATTATAGTTATTATTATTATTTTTGATCGTTGGAATATAATGCATTTTTTATTTGTATGCGACGTGAAAATCGTTTGCATTGTTTTACATGAATTAACAGAAATATGAAAATTTAATTATATTGTTATGTTTTTAAATGATAGCTATTATACAAATGCAACGTTTTTACAACCAAAGAATAGTTTGGTTGTGATGGCCAGTTACTAAACTTTTTTGCTTGTGCAAGTTTTGCATAATATTTTGACAATTGATATAATTTGCACTTTTTTTGCATATCTCGCTTTTTGTAGATCATATTCTGATACAGATTGCAGCGACGTGAAAAATAAAGGTATAAAATATTAATTTCAACATTATATTGTCTACAAGATAAAAATTCATTATTCCAAATTTTTAATGCGAAACGACGCAATTTTTGAATAAAGTAAAAAAATAAATGATTCGTTAGAAAATAAAACAGTCGCGAATTATTTTTGGCTGTTAATGTTCTTTAATATTGTTCTAATAATTTTTTTAATTTATCTCAGAACATGAATAGACATTGTAAGAGAGTCACAAATGTGTCTCAGAACAAATCATAGAAATTCTTGAAAAATTTAATCGACCCACGGAATTTTCCTTAAATGTTTAAAGAACCTTTGCGCGCGCGATAGAATGTTACTGTTACATTGAAGAATGTGCATAATTTAATTCATTAAGAATTAAATACTGGTTGATAAAATGTGCATATAGATTACTTGTATGTTAATTCATGATTTATGTCTTTCAAATTTATAAATACTTTTTGTTTCTCATAAAGTTTAATCTAATTAGTTCCATTTTTAGTCATGTAAATGTATATTATAAGAATATTTATTGTATATATAAAAGTAATATTATCATATTATTTTATTAATTATTATAATAAGATTCTAATGTATATATAATATACATGTTTTACGCATAATTTCTAACCAACATATTTTTGTTAAATGATGAATAAGATCCTTTTTCCGTGTAAAATGTCTAAGGAAATAAAAAAAGTCCTACAATAAATTTATAAATGTTATTATTTTGTTATCACTTTTTACAAGGAAAAAATTAAAGATGTAGAATGTATGCTTTTAGTTACTTTGTAGAAAAATGCTTTTATCATCCGTTATTCATCGAAAAACACGACTTTCAACTTTGCAACTTTGGAAAAAGGAAAAGGGCCTAGCCGGAGCTGTTGAAAAGTATATTTTTCTTCACGCGAGCAATTATTAAAATCATGAATGGTATTTGGATGAAACAATTTGCAAACTCAAGACGATGAAATAAATATTCATTGAGCATCTGAAAAACTCAATTTCCAATTGACTTTTTTCTGAATCGTTAACGGAATTGTTTACATTGTAGGCTATGTTTTAAATTAAAAAAATCCTTGTATTAATATCCGGTTTATTTATATTCATTAAAAATACGACACAATTATAAAATTATTCGGAAAAGACGCACTGGCATTGAGATTTTTCCAGATGCATACAGGGTATTCTTAAAAGCTTCAATAATATTCATGAAATTTTTAATCACATTTATTTTCAAAATGTTAGTGCTTTTAAATGTTTAATTCTCAAATTAAAATTTTGTAAGAATTGCAATTCAAAAGTTAAAAGATATTATAGAATGAACAGAAATTATATATGAAGTCGTTTAAAAAATTACAAGTATTGAATTTTTAAATACTGCGAATTTTCATGGTTTATTTTGCTATCCATTTAAAATTTTCATTTGCTTAGAACTCATTTTGCAAGGAAAGAGCTGTAGCCAAGGTTCTTCATAGTTATGTATACAATTTTACGAGTATATTAAGCTCTGTGCAAATCTGCTTATTATATAGCAACGGAGAAAATTGACTCTAATCGTTGGATACAATTAACGAAGTTGACATGATTTTCACTTGATTATTTTTTGCTAATTGAAATTCAAAAAAAAGTGTATTACAATTTCGAAAAAGTTGTAATGAAACTATTAGTTTTCGAAATTATGCAGCGTTCAAAGAAATGCCGAAGAAAAATGTTTTCGATTATATTCGACTTTTTAGCTTCACAACGTGAAACTGAATGTTGAGAGTCTTTAAGTGTTTTCTATTGAACTATCGTAAATAGTATTTACTGACATATAGTTATGTATATAATGAAAACATTATAAATACTTTTAAGGGCGCGATTTAAAAAGAAGAAGTAAAAACATTGTTCCTCATTAGCTAAAAATACTTCGATCTGTATTTAAAATTTTTTTTTTTTTATTTAAAAAATTTGCGTTAAATTATGCAAGTTTTTGCAATCTGATAAAAACTTACATGAATAATACACACATTTTTTACTTTTCTCTAATTAATGTTGAATAATGGAAACTCAAAAGTTTTTAGCAATGGATATCAGATTATATTTTTTTATCCAAATTAGTTCACTGAAAGGTTTTCAACCTACATTGATGGATGAAAACATATTGCCCGGAAAAGGAAAAATCATTTTGTGAATTTTCATGTCGAATAAATTTAAAAATCGAGAAGACAAGTTTTTGTTTTATATTTTTAATTTCATTCTGTATGAAATGTGACTTTAAAACGTGACAGCTGTAAATGATCTGTAATATCGAGTTAACAAGCGATAGTTTTTATCATTCACTATGTAAAAAATTAAAAAATAAACAAATGTTATATAATCATACATAGATAAAAACGTATGTTAAAAAATATATTCTTTTTTACTATACATAATATTCAAATATTAGAATTCGCCATAAATTCATCAGTTAGTGTTTTGCCTTGTTACAATTATTTATTTTAATATAGTAAAGTTTAATAAAGTTATAATACTTCTCACAAATATACAATCTAAATCAACATTCTAGTTAACTTTTGACGTGATGAAAATTAGTATGTTACGTATATTTGTGTTTGTATCATACTAGCAGTAAATTTTGTTCACTTCAGTGAAATATTCAATTTTCAACTCTTGATTAAATGAATAAACATAAAAGAATAATCTTATACACTCAAAAATGTATTCTGCCAAAACCTTTCTTTCTGCATATTTCAATGTAAAGAAAATAACTATATTTTTCCAATGAGAAAACTAAATTTATTCAAAAACTAAATATTAAACCGAAAAAATCTCCAATTTCAACCTCCTAACCCCTTTTCAATGCAAAAACCATACACATCACATAAAAGCTACCATGTTTTCCTTCAAAACATAACTTCTTCTCCAGCACACAAAGTGCCACGGAACCTTGCTCATAAAATGTTCAGTATTGACCTCCAAAATTGAGGCATAAAAAAAAACCTCAAATCTCCTTAGCCCACTGTTCTCAATTCCAAAAATGTACGATTTCTCCAAAAATAAATGTTGTTCTCTAAATGTTGAGTTAAATCTGAGGGCGAATGCAAATACAATGAGATCGGCAGTTTGCATTGTGCGGCATGAGTCATATGCTGCGGCGAGGCATCGGAATCCCCGCGTGGTAGTCTGTTACGTATCCACACAAGCTGGAGGCACGCGTGGCTTAGTGTGACGCGCGTACCGTACGCCAGGAACCCCGGCGCGTGACTTTTAGCATGGCTCGAAGACGCGACGGTCGCGCGGACCATCCGAAACGCAGCCAAGGTGGGGACACCCCTGACCCCGGCTGGGCTCCGACGGTGAAGGGAGGTTACATTTATAACGCGTCGGCAAACCGCCCTAGCGACGCATTCGCTCGTTCGCTTTGCCCGAAGCAGACTCGCGGAGGAGCCTGATTAGGAGAAGCCATCGAGAGCAGCTGATAGCCAAATTTGAACCAACTTGCGCGACAGACGAAGCTCGCTGAGCATATACTTACTTTGTATATACAACACTTACACAAAGAGTTTCGGCGTTTCGTGGTCGCGGCGCACTTTGATTGCTCCAATTAGTGTGGAAATTCTAAAGCGCGTTTCCTTATCAAACAATTAACTCAAACCGGGATGATGGCAGTCGCAGCAGCACAGAAGAACCGCGAAATGTTCGCCATCAAGAAGTCTTACAGCATCGAGGTAAGTTGGAGGAATCGCAAGTGAGGGGCGCAAACTTTGACGCGAACGAAATTCAAACTCTACTCTGTACTATTTTTTCCTCGGCTACGGGTCCTATTTTGTCCTGCACATAACTTGATAGCGACAAAATTCGGTTCACTGATAATTTGCGTTATGTAACAATGACCTAATGCACGTTTAATTTTGTTTTTGTTCATTTCTCTTATTTGTGCGATTTTGACGATAAAACAATTCGATTGTAAATCGCCGAGATCAAAGGGTAAACGCGACTGGATATCTTTTTCAAGAGAAAAAAGTTATCGGAATATGGAGTTGAGTTTTAATGAGTTTGGAAATGATAGATCAAATTGCACCTTATTTATAGCATAAACAAATAATTTCATTCATTTTTTCCTGATTGCTTGATGAGTTAATCACACAGTACAATGTACGAGATTATTATAAGACGGTAATAAGTCTTAGTTTCGTTGTATAACAGAGGGTAAATGTAACAATAATTCATTCAATGTTCTAATAGACTGACATTTCTTTCATTATTTCATTCTCTCGTAATGTTATTATACTACATTCTGTTAATGACGTATGGCAATTACTTATTCCTTTAAGTGGCAATGAACGAAGTTTCTTTGTCGAAATGAAGCTTTGCTTTAACTCACTCGCTTTTCAAAAAACTGAGATTCACATTTTTTTTACAACTAGTCATTGTAAAATTCGTGAAAATTAGAACGACATTGTTTTGAAGTAAACATTTTATTTGCAGTAATTATGTTTTATGTATGATTGAAACACGACAATTGCTTTTAAGTTCGAATTTTTTATATCAGCTTTTTATCACTTTTTTTGCTAATAAATTTCATTACGAGTCAAAATGAATGAGAATTTTTTTTTTAAATTGATAAATTTATGTAGATCGTCTGTAAATGTATATTTTCAAATCTATCTTGCAATTGAACGAAATTGATATTAAATATATGAATAAAAAGTTGAATTTTATTATCAGATGAAGTTTTTTAAATTTTGTCAAATGATAAAAACAGACGTTTCTATTGAGTTGTTTTATGATATGTATTCTAATTGAATTGTGACACTTCGTATATAGTACAAAAGTATTGTGTGGGTAAAAAATCGACAGCGGGAATATTAATAAATAGAATCAATTGAAAATATCCACTCGAATCCGAAAAAATATATCTAATAAACATAAAAGTATGTGTTAATATATAACTAATATGTGTAAATTACCGCCGGCATTGGATTCCCGATCTATCGGTTTAGGAAAAATTGATCCACTTAAAGTCATTAATTTATCATTTTAATATTAATATTCCGTTCGCTCTTACCACATTTTCACCATCCTTGAGTAATCAATTTTTTCGTCAAACTTTATCTTTGCGAAGAGATAAACGTAAACTGAAAAAAAGTAGCGTGACTTCTCATTGTTTTGCCTTAAAAGAAGCCATAATCACATGTACAAAAAATGCATAACTAGCGCAAAGGAAAAATTCTATTTGTCTCAACTAAATGTGCTCGATAACAAACAAAACACGATTAAGTATCACGATTAATTCTCGTTGTTTTATACTTATTAAATTCACATAGTTCAAAACATATCTTTCCATTTTTCCACAACTAATTATCTAACTTATCTAAACTGGATCGTGAAATATTATTTTACACTTCACTTACCTTAGCAAAGAAATTGAAACAAACTTAAAACAATCAAAATTTTATTTGATTTTATTCGAAAGAAACTCGTTAAAAAAACATTGGCAAAAATCTCACCCTGTGAGTCATTGGCTACGACGCAAATGTCCACATCGATTTGAATCAACAGTCGAGAGAAAGTGATAGCAACTGGTATAAAAAAATATTCGTATAATTGCGCAATAAGCGCGTCTCTTAATTAGACCGCACTAACGATTTTCGGAAGGTCGCCATAAAAGCGGCGAATTACGAGTAATTCGCGTTGCGCCACGCGCCTCTAAACTTGTCCTTTATTCGCGAGACAGGCGCCATCCAATAAATATTGCCGAGATTTCGTAAGCGTTCCGCACCTGTTCAGGGAAACCCGGCTTGAAATTCGATCAAAGTCAAGGCCCGCGGTAGAAGAAAAGCAAAGAGCAAACGGAACCTCTGATTTCGTCAGCTCCGACACTCGCCGAACATTCCTGTCACGCGAGCGACCACTTTGTCATGTCACGCGCCGCGCACTCTGTCATCCGACTTTCTCCTCGGCCGGAATTTTTTGACGAGTGTTTATCGACGGCCCCGGAAATGCAAACTATTCCCTTTTCCTCTCCCGTTTCGGGTGCTCTTCTCTCTCAGCCAGGGCCCGTTATCGAAAGCAGTCAAAAATTCAAATTAACTTTCGCAATTGGCGCTGATTTCTCAGACAATTGTGTAATTCGGTTTACGATTTGATCGAGCCATCAACGCAATTTTAAAGGTGAATGATATATATATATTCTTATTTTAATTCTTTTTTTTTGCCATTATTCAAATCATCGTAAACATTGGTTCGCCGTTCAAACGTCTAATTAACTCTCGTTAATCCTCGAGCGTGTTTTTTTTTCTAGACGGTAACCTTCTGGAAGTAAATTATAAATTACAATCCGCGATCGCGTGGCGTAAAAATCGCCGAACTCGCATTAGAACTGACATAAAAATTCACGCTCCACGTACGCCGGGATTCGTGAAACGTGTCGCGATTAAGCCGAGCAAAAAACGCCCTTAAAGAAGAAATAATCGAGACGATAAATTTTTCTCGAGCGATTTTTCCCACACACAGGCGCGCTTTTATGTGGAAGCAATCAGTACGTGACTATTCCTATCGGATTGAGAAATCAATCGGCCTTGCAGCTAACATGATAATTATGAATATGTTATAAATACGAGAGTGCAAGTGATTGTACACGTATCCCCTTGAACACTCGAACAAGGTCACGCCACTCGAGCCATATCAAAGGATGAACCGTCTCAGGACATTGCCGAATTTTCTCAATCAGATGTCACAAAAAAGTGACTCTCCTTCTAACACCGGCCGCCTTGATAGAAACCTCCAGTTTAGATTACTTTATCCAATAGCATCAAGGTTGACAGCTTCAAGGAATTCCGTATATTAATTCATATTTTTCTAACTGCCAAGTATAATTATGGATGTCAATGGTTGGTGTAAAACTACTATCTCGGCCTCGTTCGTTGACACTTGTCAGCTGTTGACAAAACGGATCCGAATTTCACTAGAGTAATCAATAACACCGCCGACACTTGGTCGCTAAAAAACGAAAGTCCGACGTTTGCTTTCGCCAGCCTAAGTACCGGCGACCCTCGACGATCAATTTGACGTTCCAATTGGTCAGAAGTAATCGGTTCGCTTTGCATATCTAAAAACTATTAGAAATGATTGTCCTTCCCCGAAATTAAAAAATGTTTGTCCGCGTCATTTGTCATCGATAATAGCTCTACTGTTTCCTTCTAATTATGTCCACGCTCTTCGCTCGACTGGCAATGAAACATAGCGGACAAAAAGATTGAGCACGATCGGTCGTCTTCGATCCTATAACTGCGAGCAAAAACCTTCTCCCGGATGCTGGCGAATCGACAATGCTAATTACATTATTCAATCGCCAGGATCTTTTTCAAACGAAATTAATGAATATTATGAACGACGGTGTTCGATAATCAAGCACACGCTGTCCTTCGTTGCATCGCCTCGGGAATCGCAGTCATGATCACCTGAGATGCCGAGCCGCTGTGTCAAAAAGCCATCAATGAAAAATCGATCACTGGGCTAGCAGGGTGATGATGCAATAAATCGGACCCTGGAGTACTTGGCCCAGTTAACAATGTCGCTCAACCACTTCTAATCTGTGCCAATCGACATACCCTCGACCGTGTTCAAACTTGGCCCATGATAGATCGTAAATGAATAATTGGCCGGCGCGTGAGCGGCAAAGATAAATCGAACGTGTGTACGTACAGCTAAACATGCAGTAGAAATACCAGCCGGTCAGCTGAGAGACCGGTTTCTGGAGGGCATTACCCGGATCAATGAATTGCCTTTTTCCTCTCTTTTGTCTCTGAATTTCGTGTCTCGGAATATCAGACCGTCTCCCTTGTTTTCTCGATACGATTTAATCCATTTTAGGCGCTCCGTAATTTCCCATCCGACTTTGCCCAATTTCCGGAGACTCCTTCCGGACGTTAATTGTTACGTCAAGTGAAAATACGCTTCAGAGAACAATCGGAATCCTTTGACCTATCTAGACTTTCTGGTGCAACCCACCGTAAGAGGGTCGGAAATGATGGCATTCGACGGTTGATTCTAGCAGAATGGGGAATTATGTTAGTTAAAATGAGTTAAATTTCGTTGCAGAACGGATATCCGGCGAGACGTCGCTCCCTGGTTGACGATGCCCGCTTCGAGACGTTGGTGGTCAAGCAGACCAAGCAGAGCGTCCTGGAAGAGGCCCGTCAACGCGCCAACGGTAAGCCCTTAGGTTCTATAATTTTTTGTTGGTTCTTTTGTGTTAGATGTTTGATGTTCATTTGCACGGTTAATGTTTATTAAATTAGATGCCGACCCATCCACCGTGATTGGGCAGGATGAGACCCAGCTGGACATCTCGTTGAATGATGAGGAGCAGATTGAATCTCTGACTTGTGCGGCTAAGGAAAATGGTATGGTGCCCCTCGAATTTTGAAAATGCATTTAAATAATATTTTGAGCATGTGCATGATTTTATTTGTGTTTCTGAATGTCTATTGCAGAAGCCAAGGCGGAAGCATCTTCGGCATCGTCTGATACGGAAGAGAAAACTGATGATGAAGAAGACGGTAAGTTGCGAAAGAGCAAGCAATTTTCTCCGAGCGAAAGCTTCTAATGGAGTGACTCGCTACTTATCATCAATTGGTCTATTACCTTTTACCATCCCCCATTTCGTCTCATCCATGATTCACTCTGTCCTTTCAATTGTAGATTCTGGTCTGACGGAGGAGGAGATTGTGTTGGCTCGTACCATCGCCGAATCTCCCGAGAGCGACCAAGTGGTGCAGAAGGCAGCTTTGGTCCTCCGTCTAAAAGATGGCATCAGCTCGCTGTCTCGTATTCTCAAAACCATCGAGAACTTCAAGGGTACCGTCACCCACGTGGAATCGCGGCCTTCCAAGAAGGAGGGTTCTAGATTTGACATCCTCGTTAAGGTGGACATGACCCGGCAGAGTCTCTTGCAGCTCATCAAGAACTTGAGACAGAGTGCCTCTTTGGGAGGAGTTACTCTTATGGCAGAGAATAACTCCGTCAGCATCAAGGACCCCTGGTTCCCAAAGCACGCTTCGGATTTGGATAACTGCAACCACTTGATGACCAAATACGAGCCAGATTTGGACATGAACCATCCTGGATTTGCTGACAAGGAGTACAGATCTCGCCGTAAGGTCATCGCTGAGATCGCTTTTGCTTACAAATACGGAGACCCAATCCCAAGCATCCCTTACACCGAAACTGAAAATGCTACCTGGCAGCGTGTCTTCAACACCGTTGTTGACTTGGTACCAAAACACGCTTGCGTTGAATACCAACGTGTATTCAAGAAATTGCAGGAAGAGAACATCTTCGTACCAGATAGAATCCCTCAATTGCAGGAAGTCAGCGACTTCTTGAAGAAGAACACTGGATTCACTCTCAGACCCGCCGCCGGACTTCTGACTGCTAGGGACTTCCTTTCTAGCTTGGCTTTCAGAGTTTTCCAGAGCACCCAATATGTTCGTCATATCAACAGTCCTTATCACACACCAGAACCGTTAGTATACATGATAAATTTATAAATATTTATTTACCCCCTTAAAAGTTTAAAATTGTTATTGTTTTATTTAAATTTTCTATTTATACTTTCCTCGGAAATTTCAATTTAATATGAAAACTTTTCTGAGTAGTGATATTTAAGAAAAGTAAATGTTCTATTTTAGAAATGCTTGTAAGAGAATATTTGAGAGAATATTAACAGAGAGAGAAATCTTATTTATTTAGATTCAAATTTAGATAGGAGAATTAAACGAGGAATTAAAATAAGTCAAAAATGTATATTTTATCATTATCGCACGGATGAATTGCAAAAATTCGTACAATCAATATTGCATTAGTCGAGGGTGCAAGGTCCTGAATATAGAGGATGATAGGCAAAATGAATTACCGCACCTCCGCTGCTTGTAATGGAGCTCTAATTGGCTTTTAACGACACGCTGGCGCTAATAATTCGGTTCGTCGAGTTGCGAATTCGCGTCATCTAACTTGTTCCTTGCTTCAATAAGGAAACTCTAAAAATTGCTAACCTTCAAGATTGTTGTTAAAATGGCTCAGTAACTTCATTAGGCAATATTGTATTGTTCAATAAACGAATGCACTATACTTCGAATCGATTCTGAAAATTCAAATGAAGTTAATAAAAGTAACATGAAATGAGCAAACAAATTTAAACATTTCTATCCGCTATAACATATTAATATATTTTTAAAAAATGTTTAAAAGTAAAAGTATCGGTGCAGTAAAAGTAATGATAAAAGTAAAAAAGTAAATCGGTGTACAGTTAAAAGTTATGCTAATATATTATTATATAATCATCGCATAAAGATATGAAACAAACCAAAGCAGTGTCATTCGGTTTTTTATTTGAAATCAAATAATTTATTAATGCAATAAACAAAATTTATTATTTCAATATAAAATGCTCTTTTGAATTAAGTTGAAAGAATTATTTTCAATAATAAACTTATTAAAATCGATAGAATTGAACTAAATTTAATGCAATTTAATAAAATAAAAAATTACTGAAATAATTAAAATGAAAATTAAATTAATATTTAATAATGTTTTTATATTAACATTGACGATACTGATAAAATATGAAATTAAAATTATTGAATAAGTGAATGTTAAAACATATTTAGTACATACTTAACAGTCACATTTAGTCAATTGATTATTCATAAAATTATACAACATTTTTAATTATTAGTATTACTTCAACATTAAATTCAATATTCTATCAAAAAACTATTAAATAATGTAATTAAAGTCTTCAATATAAAAATAATGATAAATTTCAATGCTATTTCCATTATCAACATTCAATTAATATCAATGTAAAGAAAACAATGTAAAATGTACAATTTTGTTCTATTAATTCTTCTATTCTAATCTACTTTTTTCAAGTCAGAAAATACTAAAAACGAATCTGTAATTGAATAACAATTTGTATTTCAGCGATTGCATCCATGAACTTTTGGGACATATGCCGTTACTCGCTGACCCAAGCTTCGCTCAATTCTCACAAGAGCTCGGCTTGGCGTCTCTCGGTGCATCTGATGAAGAAATTGAAAAGTTGTCGACGATATACTGGTTCACAGTGGAATTCGGCTTGTGCAAAGAAGGTAAAGAAGTCAAGGCCTATGGTGCTGGCCTTCTGTCTGCCTACGGAGAATTGTTACATGCACTGAGCGACAAATGCGAGCACAGACCTTTTGAACCATCCACCACCGCAATTCAACCATACCAAGATCAAGAATACCAACCAATTTACTACGTTGCTGAGAGCTTCGAAGACGCGAAGGAAAAGTTCCGCCGATGGGTGTCTACGATGAGCCGCGCCTTTGAGGTCAGGTTCAACCCGCACACACAGCGTGTCGAGGTCCTCGACAGCGTTGAAGGTTTGCAGAACCTCGTGGCGCAACTTAACACAGAGATGACCCATCTGACGAACGCGCTCAACAAGATCAAGAGTTCATTCGCGTAAAACCGACCAACCGTTGATTCTCCGCAACCGAAAAAAGCCAGGTGCCTCGACTCAGAACAAAAAAAAACAGGACCAACTTTTCCCAGAGAACTTATATACCCAACCCATTCGATCCCAAGTGGTTCAGACCAATTCGGTTGGACCAATAAAAATCTGCCCACTTCAACGCACCCGTTCTCTGGGGGCTTGAGACAATAATCTACCCTAAGGCGCGCCGGCTCATGGTTGCGATCCTTCTCATCCACTTCCTCCTTTACCTCGGCTCAAAACTTATTTATTCTGTTCATTGGAACCTATTCGAGAACATCGGTGCTCCTCATTCGTTACTCTGCCCTGTAAGGCTTACCCCGACGATCCAACGCAGCTCGCAATTACTGGCTCCTCCGACGTATCCTCTTTCCTTCCGTTTAGACAAATTGCTTCAACATTTCTTTTCCCTTTTCTCTCCACCGTGAGGCACTCGGGAACATTGATCAGACCGTTTCTTCCTTCTGCTACAATGCTTGAGTGTTTTTGCGCGTCCTTGTACTTGTTTCGGGCTTAACATGGAAAAGAGAACGAGCGATGGAATGCGTGTGCATGTTATGATGAATGACTGACTTTTTTCTTTGTTTTTTGTTTGTTTATTATAATTATTTTATTTTATTATTATTTCTTTTAATAAACGCACGTTATTGTAGTAAAGCACTATGAGATGACAACTTTGAAGCGGCTATTTTGAACAGTTGAAGAACCAAAACCGGGACAATGATGTAATTGTTGTTTCTTTCCGTTGTGATTCATTTGCAGGTGAATTTTCCTTTTGCAATCGGAAGCTCGTCAGAATAGCCGACGACGATGTTGACTGCATATTGAGACCATAATTACTAACGAGTTGCAACTACTTCTTTTGTATTGAAAAGACGGTTGTAAAATTAACATATTTGAAGTTACCAAGGCAAGTTTCAATATAGCAGATATTTATTGCACGCGATTAGTCGGACCAGCAGAATTTCGCTGTTGTATTCTCTGGGGCCGCGTGCATATGTTGTAAAATTATCAATGTTATCAAATATTCAAAGTATACAATGTTAGAGAAGATATGATGATATATTAAAAATTTGTTGTCCTATAATGTAATATATTTGACGCGTTTGCGCTTATTGATTTGTTTGATCTATGTATTATCTGAATAAAAGTGATAAAAGTTCAAAATGATGTCGATTTCCATTTTTCACCCAAGATCCTCTTTTTTAAATAATCAGTTTCATTGCGGCTCTTTTGAAATTATTATTATCGGTTTTTAAAATACACTTTATTTTCGACAACAGAAAGTTGGATTTTGTTTTCTCGTCTTCTGGAATTTCCATTTTACCTTTGCAATTTGATTGTGCAAATCAAAATGAAATCGAATTCCATAATAGCACAAAACAGAATTTAAATTGATTTATTATTGAAAATATAAGAAGCGGATGCTGTTAAAAATTTGGAGAATCTTAATAATGGTATTAAATGCCAAATAAGCTGCTTAATTATACGAGACTCTGTGTTCTGACAAGTATCGGAATGTTTAGTTGTATCTGTTTATTTATTCTCGTTTGAATCACTATAATGACGACAGGAAAGCAAGTTGAAAATTTAAAATATATTGCACAACGTCATCGCACCAGGAGATACGTGCGTCACTGTGTCATGCAATGTACAAAAGTAATATTAGACAACTCTTGGCTGTTGACATCGTAACATAGAAAATAATAATTATATGCGATTATTTAAAACGAATAAAACACGTTTTTGCTTGTATTATAACTTTTCATTAATTATGTATACAACAAAATATGAATAACTATGCACCGAAAAAAATATGATAAAAATTAGTATATATTAAAAACGCAATTGTTAGTCATTTATAAGACAAATTACAATAAAATGCATGACAAATTCTGATGTTTCTAGAAACTGTATATATACATATATATATATGTATACACTTTAAAATATATAATTACTATAATTATTATTAAATATTATTATATATGAGTATTTATGTATATGTGTAATTATATATTTTGAATCAGGATTTTGATTCTATTCATGTCATGTAAAAAATTATAATTGCAATGTCTCAAATATTTTCTGAATATTTCTTTGCAATTTTGTTTCATTTTTTAGATACATATTTTTTCATGTTATTTTATATTTTTGAAAAATAAAACATTTTCTACGCGGATTCTATTTGAATTATTAGGACTTTACCGCTAAAATGCGTACTGAGGGTTTGCGCATCTTGATCATAACACTGAAACCTGAAAGCTGAAACTGGAGACACAATGCGATTGGCGCCGGTGAATAAATCGAAAGTTGAGCTCATATTAAATTATAATTCTTGATATTTTAAAATTGACATTTTGATTATTTTGTTCAATTTAATTAATCACATATTCTATAATCATGGACGATGTAAGTATTATTCATTGTAAATCGTTTTTTTTTTTAATATTCAAACTTACGAATAACTGTGCTTAAAGTTTTATTGAAATGCATTTTGTTATTTTCAAACATATATTTTATCAATTATTTGATAGAGTTTCATGGATTTATTTTTTTTTTAATTAATAACGCTGAATAAATTGATGAAATGAATTAAAACAATATTTGAGCAATACAAAAGTTTCTAACCTCAAAGTAACAATTTTTCAGGATTATAAAGCTAAAGTTGATCAAGCTTGCAGGGCTGCTGAAGAATTTACCAAACTTTATTATAACTCTCTCGACAAAAAACGACATGTAAGTATTTTTTATTTTTCTATTTGAAATGATTTTATTCTGTAGATTGTTGATTTCGATTCAGAAAACTTATTTGCATTGTATTAAATTGTATTACTTTAAGTAATTGTATTACTAAAACTATATGTATTACAATTTTATAAAATGATTTATTTTGAAAGC
>JABFQD010002118.1:0-16092 GCA_022817045.1 Psix sp. ZL-2020 | reverse complement strand
CATAAAAATTAGTATAAAAAACAACAAAATATAACAAAATTATTCTTTAATTAATAAAGCTATATAAAGAGTTTCGAGAAATTCATAAAAATATTGTTAAGCATATATTTATACAAATGAATTGAAAGAAAAATTTTAGAAAGTGATAATTGCTAGGTTAGATATCATGATGATTGACTTCAGTTATTTTATTCTACCTAATTTTATATTAATCATTAAACTAATAGATACATGATATCTTATACTTCATAAAGAGTAATGCATACACATAATAACAAATAATTGTATTTACTGCTTTTATTTATATTCGGCGCAGAGAAAACACCGGCACATCACGTGTCATTCGCAACAATAGAATGAACTTGCCCAAATTTTTCGCGCATTTTTGCAAACAACTCATACCTCTAAGGTATGAGTCGCTTGCCACTGAAGTTCGCAGTAATGCTTACCGTAAGTATGCGGTATTGTTACGCGTATAGTAAATCTATTTACTATATATGTATAAAAGCCGTATATTTATGGCATAAAATTGTTGCGTGCTTTTAACTAATGAATTCCATACAAATGAAGTTTGTATTAATATACTGATACAGTTTCGTACGTATTATGCTTTTTATGTAGGAAATCATTACTATAGTTGTTAGATTTTTGGTTTTGTGAAGTAAAACAGAAACCTTTCGCTGATATAAATATGAAAGAGTTGAAAAGGAAAAATAACAACTATGACAGAACTTGCGGGGTGAGAAGTTTAAAGGATGGTCTTTACATTGAGGATAAAAAAATTGTTTTTCATGAAAATAAAATTCACATCGAGGGAGATCAAATTTATGATATGTCAAAAGGCTTACTAGAGTTATTATTCGAAAAGACGCCTGATGAAACATACATAAACCTTCAGACCGGTGAGAGATGCCAAGGCCCCTGGACCAGGCGATCCCAGACAATCTCAAATGTTGCTATTAAGGCTGCCATCAAGCTGAGACCCGACATCTTTCTCAAGGTGTACAAGCCTTGTCTTAGAGAGAACACATTTCCAACCTATTGGAAAAAACAGTATCTTGTTCTCCTACCTAAAGGAAACGAGCCCCCGAATGAGCCATCATCTTACCGACCAATCTGCCTTCTGGATACTGCCGGTAAAGTATTCGAGAGAATATTCTCCAACAGACTCGAGCAATTTAGCAAGGGAAGGTGTGGTCTCTCTGGGAACCAGTTCAGCTTCCGCAGAGCCAGATCCACGATAGATGCTGTAAACCAGGTTGTTAGTATTGCTTGAAAGGCAATAACAGGTAAAAACTGGAAGCGTGGGAAAAAGAAATATTGTGCTATCATCACAGTAGATGTTAGAAATGCGTTCAACTCCGTCCGCTGGAGTTGCATTCAGAATGGACTACGAAAGATGGAGGTGCCACTCTATCAATTGTTATCAACAGCTATTTCTCGCAACAGTGGGATGTCCTGGAGAGACAGCTGCAAAAGTCGATGACGCCTGACAACCTTGTCAGCTTGATGATATGAAACAAAGACAACTGGGAGGCAACGGCGAACATGGCTGCTCGTGTAATCAAAGTGCTTCAAGTGGAGAAGAAACTGAGACGGAGATATCCATAATGAGGTGTAGATAATTAATATCTACTCCATCCCACGCGAAGTAATATCTGACGGTAGTCCCGCGCGGGGTTTACTGAATGACACAAGGGTTAGGTTTTGACACAAGGGAAGTGCGTTAAGTGCATTTTCCTACTATGTAAAAAAATGTATATATAAGATTATAACATATAAAAAATATTTGACATATCATGTCTTGAAATAATTGTTATCTGAATACCCTGTTTTAAGATGATTTTACATTAATAAGAGATAACAAAGAATTGGAAGAAACAAATATTCTTCTTTTCAATAATATATTACAGTATAATATTGGTCACCGGCCACAACCAGTGTCATGTTGGCAAGAACCAAAAAGTATAGTGCCAGCATCAAAAAATGTGGATAACATCCAAACATGACACGGTGATGGGCATTTTGCGATAACTATTGTGTATCGAATTAAATTTGAAAATGTGAGGAACGATACAACTTTAATGCGTTCCCATTTGATAAAAATGTTTCAGTGATCTAAATTAGAACATTTTCCACAGGATATTAATTATAAATCGTATAAGGTTTTACTACTTCCTGTAGCTATAAAAAAGCGTTGTGATTCAATTGAATATTATAAAGCAAAGAAATTCAACAAAATAGTACCTGGTGTTTGTGTAGAGAAGGCTGAAGAACTCAATGCAAATGAAGGAACTGCTCAAGAGATTCTTTATTTTAATGATTTTGTCTCACACAAACAAAGAAGCTATACAGAAATTAATAGTTCATACCAAACGTTTCCTGATCATAAAGAAATAAGTCGATTTCCATTACCATTCGTCAGTTTTGTGGAGAAACTTGCATGTCCTTGCATGTCTGGAAGAGGGTAAGTATCCTTGTTTGACACGTCGTTGACTTGGCGGAAATCCAAGCACAACCAGTAAGATCCGTTGGCCTTCTGGACCATTACTACCGGCGTGGACTATTGACTCGACGACGGCTTAATTACATCTTCCCGGAGCATCTTGTTGAACTTCTCGTGCATCGCCTCTAGGAACTTGGGCGAATACTGCCGGACTCGTTGTCTCATCGGGGCGTGTCCTTGCAGGTCAATGCGGTACTTGACCATGTGCGTAAAGCTAAGGTTGTCGACTTTCGATGGCGTTGCTAACTCTTTCAAGAGGTTGTCTATTAGCTGTTGTTGCTCGGCGGTGGCTTCCAGAACTCCGCAAACAGGTTCGGGTGTAGGTTCCACCGGCTGATCATCTCTAGGCGGGATGATGCACTTACGGTCAGTGAGCAAAAGGTCCATCCGCAAGTGCTTCAGGGCGTCCATTCCCAGAATTGCGTCGTACATCAATTCCATCCGGAACACCAGCTCTGTTTGTACACCTCCCAGAGAAATCAGAAGAATCACCTCTCCAGCAGTTGGCTCGGTTCTGCCGTTTGCAAGGACCATATCGGGTGTTAGGCGGACGGGCTTTAGCGCGGCAAATTTCCGGAGTTGTTCGCAGGCACCAGGGTAGGAGGGTACGACCTGGTAGTTCCGGTTTCTACTAAGGCTCGTATCTCAACAGGTCCCACGCTGAATAAAGAATACAGGCGATTATCGGACCGTCGACGTCTCACGGGGCCACTTCTTTCCTTTGACGGAAGCACTAGATCTCTGACGGGGGATACAAGATCGGCAGACCCTGCACGAACCTATAGTGCAGGCTGTCTACTTCGTTTCTCGCCTGGGCCACCTGCGGGTTGCAATTCGGGCATCTGCGGAAAGGTGCACCTTCTTGGCCGCAATTGGTGTAGCAGCCCTGGCGCTGTGGTTACGGGCACTCCCCCTGGACGTGGCCCTCGGTACGGCAGTTAAAGCAGATCACAGGCTGGCAAGGTGACCGATACTTTGGTCACTAGTTATTATAGACGAGCGTGAGCTGCTCGGACAACGGCGGATTGGGACGTGAAAACCGCATAATGTGGCGGAACGCTACCACAAAGTCGTTAATTGATTCATACGCTACCTGCGTGCGAGCCAATAGCACCTGGTATACCCGGTACTGCAGATCCCGGTCGCTATATGTATCACGGAACGCTTGGAAACACGAAATCACTTTGCTCATCCTCGGTCTGAAGCATCGTCGAGGACTGAGCAGGTTCCTGAATTTGGACATGCGAGTCTCGGACGGGTCGCACGTGCGTTGGCGCGATAACGGGTTCGCTCAGGTTCATCGTCGACACGATGAACCTGACACGATGACATGACACAACGCAAAGCATCCATTAAAGCGCGGCTCGTAATTAGATGTCGAGGCGCAGGTACGCTGGTACCGGAGTCGACCATATAAGGGTGGTCATCGTAGCCATGCTCGTTGCGACAACTGTAGTAACTTCCGGCGGGCTGGATTCCATTTAGATATAGAATTTATTTAATATTCAACTAAAGAAAATGCACTTCATAATTTTTTTACTTTTGATACTGCCTTGCAAAAGCAGCATTACCACGCAAACAATTTAAAAATGACTTCAAAACCGGCGAGAAACAACGTCAAAATCGAGTTACCGGTGTAGCGTCGATATCGAATGAGTGCGAAAGAAAGAGAGACCTTATCGGAACACGCAGGAAGAATGACGACGGAGGCCGGTGGCCGCCATCGCTCGTCGCTAGCCTTAGAGCGTTTTTCACCTACTTGTGCTTGGAAGCAGCCGATTCCAAATCTGAATTGTTGTTGCCGACCCATTATGCTAGTCAGCCGTGTCCCCTCGTCCTGTCGTCTATTGGCGTATCAGGGCTTCGCGCGCGTTGCAAATTTCCTTGGTGAGTCCTCACTGATCAAATAAAATTACACGCGCGAACCCGTTTCCGCCGGTATCACAAACCGGCGCGAAGAAGAAATTTACATTTAGTCTTTTTTGTCGTCATGAACGAAAACGGGCTTGCGTGGTGACTCGCGAGGAGGCAGAACGAAAAGTGAAACGCGATCAGCCCCCCGTAAATCGCGTGACTTTCTGTAACAATCGGTCGTGCGCGACAATTACTGAATTTTGGGCGTTTTTTCCGAATCGACCGCGGTCGTGGCGCTTGATAATAAGTTTCAGAATGCTTTCCGTCACAAAACATAATCATTATTTATCCAACATGCACATATTGAAAGTAAAAACAATTAGCAATTCAATATTTTTTCCCAGTAAAATCCCGTTTCTTTATTTAAGCATAAGTGTTTTAATTCACGGAACAAAAAATTTACTTTTTATCTATAAAATATATATCTTCACATCGGTTATGTTATAATAGTTCAATTCATTCTTTCAGTGATGTACTTCCTATGGACGCAGGTGATTATGGTGAAAATGACATAAATTATTCTAACAATTACGATATTGGATATTGTCATAGGATCTCATTTCAATTATGACAGTGATATTTCTGATGTCAACATCGAAAATGAAAATAGGAATGATAATAAAGACGATGAAAATATTATCGTTATAGAATCTCATTGTAATTCTGACAGTGATATTCCTAATTTTAACATGGAAAATAAAAATAGCGATGAGAGTAATGACGATGAAAATATAATTATTACTGTTCGCGATGGCAAGACTTGGCCCAAAAATTAAACTTTTTTCGGATGACTTTTAAGGAGCAAAAACTCAAACGCTCGGGCTATATATTTTCCATGGAAAATAGAAGCGAACAACCTAGACCATTATCGTTGTTTAGCGCCAATGAAGTAATGTTCAAATAACAAACCGTGAAACTGTTACCATGCGAGGATAATTTGAGTCTTTGGCGACATTATTTCTCATGGACACAGCATATTGCTCTTGGCCGCGGCTCAACGCGGACGTTTTGTTTGACTGTTGGGTATTGACGTTTAACCTATAGAATAATTTCCGTTTGATGAATTGGGAACGATTCGTAGTTTACTACATATCAACCATTTTTATCGAAGTTTTATAGTTCGTGAATGGCATTGATTCGCAAAAACCCTACAAAGTGGAGAAGTGCCTTTTGATGAAATGTGTGATACCGAGACATATACAATTGCTGTGCAGTCAAAATAAATTTACGTGAAATAAATATTGAATTAACGTACAGTACACCCGTAATTCTTCAACCTTATTGATTATTTTATCCGGAACGCGAAAAGGTAAAAGAAATTATAGACGAGTGAAAATTAGGAGGAGTAATTCGTAAGTCAACGTCTCCGTTCGCAAGCCCAATACTTCTAGTCAAGGAAAAGGATGTTACAGTTAGGATATTTGTTGACTATCGAGCTTTGAACGCGATAATAAAAAAGATAGTTTTTCGCTGCCAATCATGGAGGATCATTTAATTTAGTTGCACGAATGTAAATGGTTCTGCACCCTTGATCTAATGTCTGGTTATTACCAAGTAGAAGTAGCAGAAAATTCGATTGAAAAAAGTTCATTTGTTACGCCCAATGGCGTAACTTTTTTGTGCAAAATGCCGTTTGATTTTGCCAACGCACCTAGTGTTTTCAGTCGGATAATTAATCGCGTGATTATCGGACTAAAAGATATTGATGACCTGGCATATATGGACGATTCAATTATCCCAACTATAACTCCTGAAGACGGGATCTGTCATCTTCGGCGAGTAGTAGAACACCTACGAGTCGCAAATTTAACACTCAAACTCAACAAATGCGCTTTTTTATGAAGTAGGTTGATTATTTGGGGTTTGAGATTTCCTAATATAGCTTGAGACTAGATGAAGCAAAGACAAACGCGGTTGCGGCTTTCCTTTCTCTAAAAGACGTCCATAATATCCAATAATTAGTTGGCCTCACGGGATATTTTAGAAAGTTTGTCTGAGATTATGGCTAAATTGCCCAATCGTTTACTGGGTTATCAAAAAATGTAAAAGCGTGGGAGTGGGGCAATGCACAAAACCAAGAAGTTGAAACGATCAAGACACCTTTAACATCGTATCCGGTTCTAGCACTATGTGATCATTTCGCAACGACATAGATTTGAATTTTATTGCATCAACAATCAAAACGATCAAAATATGTTTATTTACTTGCTATATTTTAGAAAACAAACGACTGAAGACGAACAACGATACCATTCTTATGAGCTAGAAACGCTAGCTGTCATAAGATGTTTGCATCGTTTTTGCGCTTATTTGCTTTTATCTGTTTATCCGTTATCATTCGAAATAATAAGCAATTGCAATACATTACGCGCATTACGTTAAACGGGATTTACTACCTACAGTAAACAATGTGATAGAAATGTTTCATGACGGAACCAGACGCAAAGGTCTGGACAAAACATTGACTATACTTTGGGTGGATTATTGTTTTGGCGGAATGAAAAGATATGTCAGGAGATATATTATTTCTTGTATTAAATGGGAGATAGAAAATTTGGCTACTTGGATCCGATCGAAGAAGTATCTGAGCCGATGCATACATTGCATATCGGTCATTTAGGACTATTTGTCAAGAGTACTAGTGAGAATACTTACCTTATAGTAGCGGTCGATGCGTTCACCAAATTTGTATTCTCGAAAGCCGTCGGGAATACAAAACATTTACCGGTACTATGATGTTCAGATGAAATCGCACATAATTACGGTTATCCTAAAAGAATACTCGGGGCCTTACGAAGTGAAAAAGATTCAAGGATCGGCATGTGATTGGCGACATAACTGGAGCACCGAAAAACCAAAAGCCGTGTGATGCTGTTTTGCCTAGCGACAAATTCAAGCCGTGGCACACAGCAGTGAGTAGCAGCGACTAAGGCGACAAAAAGGACAATTTGACTGATGGAGAAATGTTTGTATCTCTCGTCAATAAAGGGCCTCGGACCTAGGATCTAAGCGTAGCACTGTCTGAGACAGTTAAAAAGCCATTTGAATGTTGTTGTCAAGTTTGGGACTGTAGTCTGTGCGCTGCACTAAATAAGAAAGAGCGAATGGATGGTTTAGACGGAGATAAGGGAGTATCAAATAAAATGTCGATAATCGTCTCAATTTAACATTTCTCAGAATTGTAGTTTAGATGTAGGTAATGTAAGTCCCGCAGCTCGCGCAACTGAGTACACACCTATTCCAGATAGGTAGAGTCCCAGACTATTTAACAGACCTAAACCAGAGATGAGGGGGAGATTGTTCAGACCATAGGAAAAAGTATTGGCAAGCAACAGTGCCCTCAATAGTTCGAATGTTTCGAAAACAGCGAGGTCCGACTCTGTTTTGACTGTTCGTTTGATATCGAGCGAACGTTTAAACAGAGGCGGCAGGTAGAAAACAAGTGAGGGTCAGTCAAGCGAATGAAATGTATATTATAATCGACGATTTATGATTGTTTCCTTGGTCATCTCTTTTTCTACGACATCTCATCGAGTTTTATTCTTGAAAAACCAACACGATTCCAATAATAATAATTATTATCTCGAAATTTATTTATTTAAATAAATTTATTATTATTTTGCGTACGTCATTAACAATATTTTATATAAATAAAAAAACGCAGTTATGTAAAATGTGTTGTCTTTCCTTTATTATTTTTAATATAAAATATGAATATTAAGAAATATCAATTATACATGCATTTATTTTCCTTTCAGCGCTGTTAATAATTTTCATACATATCTTTATCTATTTGATCAAAATTTTCTTTCAGAATATCAATCATGCATGACTTATTTTAGAATATTCAATAATTTTTAATTTATTTTTAAAAAAATTAAATTTTAAAAATTACAGCTATCATTAATTTGAAGATGCGAAACAAAAAAATTAAGATATATCTGATATAAATTTCTAAACGCAATTTGCGTCTAGCCTGTTCATAGACTATTGAATTATCACGCAAATCAATGAGTAAAGCAAAGAGAGACTAATTTGCTTGCTCGTTATGATAATTAGGACATACAAAGAAACTTCTCTAATAACTTTAAAAGTGAAAGTCTGCACAGCGTTTTAGAGAAGTGTTTCGATGCGTGAACTGTCCATCCGCAATAGCGAGTGCCCTTATAGCATCTGGGCCCTCAAATACAGTTTTTCATGATGATAGAAATGAAAAGTGCATTGTATTATCAGAATGCTTGAAATAATAATAAATAATTTGATTGTAAATTATAATAAAAATATAAATATACACACTACAACGCTAACACAGAATGCAGTTAATTATAATATATAAAAATATATAGCATTTAAAATGACAAATTTATACGTCATAAAGCGATGCTAATTGTCATAATTGCTGTTGGTGAATAATCTCTTCCGTTTAGTCGTATTAAATGAATATCATGAGTTTATGAAAATCATAATCAACAATATATGACATAGAAAATGTAAACATGATTTAATTTAAGGAGCTTTATAACCATGTATTGAATTAATTAACAATAATTTCAAGCTAATAAACAGAGAGCTGACAACCGTGTGTATTCGTTTTGCGATAAGCAGGAATGTTTCAATCCTTTTTCTCGTAGAAAATCGGTTTTTCTCGATCGAAAAATTACGAAAAAACCGATGACGATGGCACAGTTGTTGAAAAATCAATTTTTTATTTATTGAAAAGTTGGTGTTAATATTGTAAGAAATAATAAAAAATTTATTAAATGTGATATAATTAATACATTTCCTAAAAATTTGGAATTTTTTCGGTTTTTTTGTAATCGAAGATGATCCAACTTTGGCGATTCATACGAAATCTATTTTTCTATATATATATATGTATTTAAAATGTAAGTATTAGTATGAATTATAAGGAAAACGTTTTTTATTAACTAAAATTTAATTCTTATGCATTGATTTAATATGTTGTACTTCATTATTTATTTTTAGCAAGTTACCAGAATGCTTTTCGAGAAAAAGATGTTCCTTTCGTAAAGTGGCTGGATTGAGACAAATATTTGTATGTTTTGACAGTCTTTCGTTGTACGTTTGCCAGAAAAATACTTTTATTTTCATATTTTTATTTGACATGATTATCATTTTATTTTTTCAGCAGATGCATTCTAAACCTCGATGAAAAAGATGATGAATTTTAAATAAATCCATTTTTCGTCGATGGTTTGTCTACAGCTGAATATGTTCGTTTAAACGTATGTAAATATTATAAAAATAAATTTAATTCATTATAATAGAATGATTGACACTTAGAAGTATTTGTAAATAAACTATTCAAATTTTTCAGATATCGATGAATGTGTATACGAATTTGTACAAAATGGAGTACGAAAAGGACGTTTTTGGCCAGGACCAGAACATGAAAGTATTGATTTATATCGTTTCGTCCATGATTTCGATTAGTAAGTATTATTTTCCGACTCTTGTTTTAATTTTAAAAAGTGATATTGTAATAGATCAAATGTTAATAAATTTCAATGTATTTATAATATAAATGATATAAACTATAACATATAAATTTAAATTTCTGTTTAGTACCTATATTGACTATACATCAAGAAATGCAGATAAGGCCTCAACGCAAAATGTCAACGCAATTGATGCCATATCATCAACATCCAATATTTCGCAAGAAACAAACGCAAAATAAGTTTATATTCAATATTGATTTTATCAATTTTATCAATTCATTTTATCTTTCTTATCATATGCTATTTATTAAAATTTTATTTTGTCAATTATTATTTATAGGAGAAACGTGAATTCGAAAAAACTGAACAGTATCGTGTGGCATTATTTTGGAAAAATATCGTAAGAAATGTGGCATTATTTTGAAAAAATATCGTAAGAGGCAAACGAAAACACTACAGCCAAACATATAAATTGAACGGGAACATTTTAAATTTAAAACATCTTGAAAAGAAATATAGGATGCAGCTACCAGAAAATGAAGCGATTGAATGCAGCTGACGAACTGCAAGAAAAAAAATGTTAAGTAGACCGCGAATCGGATTGATGAAACATTTAAACAAATGGAATCATTAAACTGTAATGCTTCTAACATGCTTATAATTATAATATCATAAAAATTTGATAATGTGATAGTATTTTTATATAAATAAGATCGACCGTTTAAAGAGCTATTCGATTTCATGCGTCAGTTGGACGGATGATGTGAAACAGACTGTGAGAAATGAGTATAATTCTTTATTTTTGTCAGTATGCCGTGATTCAAGAGGGCGCTGTTTGGGTGGAGACCGTTTTTATTGTTGCGCGGGTTTTCGAGTTCAGATGAGTTTGAGCAGTCAAGCCGTTAAGATAAAGCGATATTTTGGCCGTTAGGTTGAGTTGTGAGAGGCATTGGTGCCGGATGGTTGTGTCGTACGAGTTAAAACACAAACGAACTGTTCTATTTTGGAATTGGTCTCCTAAACGAGTTTATTCATTCTAGTGCCATTTATTCAGGAAACGATAGAAAACGTTAGGAAAATAGCCGTTTTTATTAAAAAAAGCGCGATATGTGTTATGAAATTAAAATAACAGAATAATTTTAATAATAATTCTAATGCGTGACGTGTCAAATGGATGGAATTCTACATTTGCTATATTAGAAAGGTTTGTTTATCTAGAAAATTATGTATACGCGGTATTGTCTGATTGTATAGATGCGCTAGATGTGCTAACGAGAAACGAGTCCACTGTTCTGAAAATGCTTACTTGTCTAAAATCAGTTGACACAGTGACAAAAGTGGTGAGTGCTAGTTCATATCCAATTGGCAGTATACTTATTCCTCTAATAAGATGCATAGAAACTATGATTTCAAAAACAGATTTGATAGTTGTACATGCGCAAGATTTCAAGCAAGCAATTTTTAAGTCAATAACTATCAATTTCGCCGATTATAAGTTACACAAATTATAAGCAATGTCAACCCTGTTAGATTCTCGTTTCAAAAAGCTCCATTTCAAAAGTGCTATGAATGTTGCAAATACAGTTTCTGCATTTGTCAATGTATTAAAATCGAAAGGGGTTGAAAAAGAAAATAATGATGATAACAAATGTGACAGTTAATGGAGTTTTCATGATCCGATGGTGCAAAAAAAAAACAAGTAAATTGATTGTACTTCAAAAAGTATCTTCTCTGAATTGCGAGCATATTTTAAGCAACCTGTGATGTCTAGAACTCAAAATTGTTTCATATTTTGGAAGGATAACGAACTCTTGTTTCCTAATTTGAGTGAATTAGGTTTTAAGTATTGTAGCTTGATCGCAACATCAGTTTCTTCAAAAAAAATTTTTTTGTTGCAAAATGTTCTTTATAAAATTTTTGTTCATTATACTCTTCATTTATAATAAGATGTATATAAACTAAAGATTTACTCAATAAAAAAATTAATAACGATGAACATTTAAATCAGAAAATTAAAAAAAAATAAATGAATATCAATGGGAAGAAACATCGTACATCGATTAATCGAAGACAAAAAAAATCAGAAATAAACATCGATTCGTCGATTAATCGGCTAACATCGCTCATCCCTACTAGTGAAGTTATTTTTTCGCTAGTGGGCTAGTCTTCTCGCTAAAAACTATTTTTAGATTTTTTTTATTAATTTAATTTTTTAATTATTTATTAATTAATAATTAGTTTTTCAATTGATTCGTATAATTAATATTAATTCCTATCATTTTTATAATAATCAAAATTTTTAATTAAAACTTCTTAAATACTAGTTTACTTTCTTATATTACCACATTAACATTAAGACAAGTAAAGACCAAACTTCAGTCAATGATTACCGTTATATAAATTGCTAGTGTTAACTATTTAAATTTAAAAATGTTTTAAAAAAGTATTTTCATGAAACATACTTAAAAATAAAACATAGAGACCACATCAATGACTAACTATATTGTAGCCATATTTTTAATTTGAATATATAATTTATATCAATGTTTATCAAAAAGTTATATCTATTAGTTTGATTCTTTGGAGTCAAGGTTTTCACCCTTTTCTTGGGACGATCTTATTTTCGAATTATCGCTACAACGTATTAGGAAAAGACTTTTGTAAGGAATAGGTTGACTTCAGTCGTATAAACTTAGTCATATTCTGGGTCTATAATGTAGGCTACTACTCGTCAATTTTTCTGTCTGGTTGGTTGGGTTTCGATCAGCGCAGGTATCCAAATGAAGAAAAAAACAAAACACACGTAATCTTGGATTTCACAATTCATTTATACACCATTTAATAAAGTTTGGAAACGAACTTTAAGCAGTTAACATCGTACCTTTATGAAAAAGGAATAAATCATTATCAAAACATACATCATAAAGTAAAAATAAAAAAAAAGCCTGGATCATTAAAATTCAGTTAGTTCGTGATATTGCTAGTTGAACACGAGAAATTAATTCTTTGTCAATAAAACTTCACGAGGTACACACAAACCTCAACATGTCCGATTCCGAATCGGTGATGGATCCCCCGGGAGAAGAAGACATCCACGGAAACACATTTACGACAAACAGACTCTTCGATAATCGTCACAAGCAAGTCACTAAATTGTAAGAAAGAGAAGGTCTGATTGAGAAATAAGTTGTAAACCGGTATAGTGTTAAACACAGCGGTCCCTTTTTGATATTCATTGAAAGAATAGATCATAACCAAATAGATCATAAGAAAAGCATATCAGACCTTTTCTTTGGAAAATAGCTTACCAAAACGTTTTCGAATATGATGGCCGGTGCGTATAACCTCAAAAAATCGGTTAATTTCAAATTCTTTCTTACATTTGAAGAATTTCCTAATGCCAACGATTTCGTCGCCTTTTTCAACGAAAATGAGATTTTTGATGAACAGAAATGGCACGCGTATATCCCAGATTTCCAAGATTTTTATTACGCGGTACTGGGCCTGATGGACTCGGACGAAATTTCGTGTCAAGAAATTATATTCGTCCGTTCGGTCAAAACAAAAATTGGCCAAAACCAATTAGTGCAGATCGCATGTTTAAATTTGTCATAGCCAACGATGGTTCGTTTGCGAAAAAGTCGACACATTTTGTAAAGCTATGTTTTGATAATCGCAAAATAACAAATAAAGTCATTCTTTTCAGCGAAATTCTGTATTTGAATCCACTCATCCATAAAGTTACCAGATGCGGAATTTGCCAAAGAATCACCCACGCGAACCTTCACTGCAAAAGTAAGAAAACACTATATTGTGGTAAATGCACCGCGAAAGGCCATTTTACCTCAGCCTGTCCAAAAAAAATATTGCTTGCATTAACTGCGTTCGCGCAAAAAAACTCTGCTTTCCATCAGACTGCGTTCGACCCGAACTGCCCGTGTTTCAGGATTCAGAGAGACATAAAAACCATCATGGTTAGAAAAGGTAAATCGATCAAAGTATTTGAATCTATCCTCATTAACGCCAATTAAAATTTAGGCTTAGCATTGGAAAATTACAATTTCAATTTTGAGAAGCAACCCTGATAGACAGCATTATATAATCTTCATGTAATCTTTATGTAAACATAATGCATACGATTTATGTAAATATGATACAAAGATGAGTCTGCATTAGTATGTAATAATTACATGAATAGTTTAGAATGTTTAAATAAAAAATAAATATTTTTTTTAGTTTTTTTTTCATTATTGATTTCTGTTTCACAAAAAAAATATTTTTAATCAGTTATTTTATTAATTGTGATGTATTTTATAGTTGTATTTATATCTGTACATTTTTTACGTCATTTATATTTCCAGTAAAGAATTTCGGGAATGCTTCTATTTTTACAAATTTAAAATAATGTACATTTTTATTTTATCATTCTATTTTTTTGATGTTTTTAAAAAACCGTTTCCTTATTGAGATATGTAAAAACCTTGATAGAAAGATTAATAGGACATTTTCTGAATAATAGAACAGAAAAATTGAGTTTGAATTAAATTTCTTAACTATCAAATTGATCATTTATCTTTTAAACTGAATTTGTATTTATTTATAATAAATTTCATACATTGAGCTATGAAAAGATAATCTGATATATTTAGAAATAAAATAGTCTTCAAAATTTAATTTTACTGTTCCATTTATGAGATTATTGTTTTTAGTCTGAGACAGTGGGATCATTGAACTAGGCATATGGGATATAAATATTCAATATTGTTCTATTGCTGTAAAAATTATTGATTATTTCCAATACAAGTTCAGGTTTCAGGTGGTCTTCAGGTTCATGCTCATCTTCAGATTCATTGCTATCTATTTCTTCCTGTGTTTGATCGAATTCGATTACTTCACTTTCCTTCGTTTTTTCTGCGTCTTCCGGTGAAAGTTCTGATTCTGCATCGGAATGATCTTCTTCACTTGTCAGTTCTTTGTCTTGATCGGACATGAAATCTCCTGTGGATAATTCTAGTGGAAAATTTTTAGATGGTTCGTTGCAAAATTCATGAAAATCATCATGGCAAGAGGTTGTATTGTTATTGACCTGATTATTTTGTACTTCAGTGTATAGGCTAGGAGGTGGTAGTAATTTTTCTGGGCGTAGCTGGATGTCAATATCTGGAAGTTTTTTGCATTTTCGTTTTAATTTGTTTTGTAAATTTTCTTGGTAGCTTTTACCTTTTTCAGTCAGGAGCTCGTTTCTTCTTGGACGTAAGGCTACTTTAACAGGAATATTTTCCTTTGTGCTAGTGTTTAATTCGTCTCTGTCTAACGGGTTTCTGGATAAGGCATCAGCGGTGACATTTCTCTTTCCTTCTCGATAAATGACATCGAAGTCGTATTCTTCCAATTTTAATCTCCATCTGGTTAGTCTCGAAGTAGGCTCTTGGCCGTCCTCATCCATACTAAGGGTTTATGGTCGGTAATTATTCGAAATTTACGACCATATAGATAAGGTCGGAATTGGTGCACGCAATATAGAATTGCCAATGCTTCCTTTTCATAAGTTGAATAATTCCTTTCCTCTTTTTGTAAGGATCTAGACACATATGATATTGGTCTATCTTTTCCCAGTTCACCTTGGCTGACTATTCCCCCTATGGCAATGTTAGAGGCGTCCGTGGTGACTAAGAAGTCTTTGGAAACATCAGGGAATTGTAAGATAGGTGCTTCAACTAGTTTTTGTTTTAGATGGTTGAAGGCATCTTCTTGTTCCTGGGTCCAATCAAAGGGTCTGTCCTTTTCAACCAGTTTGGTCAGTGATTTAGCGTAATTAGCGAATTTATGAATGAATGCGCGGTAGTACCCCGCTAATCCTAGGAATTGTTGAATATGGACAACCTCTTTCGGTCTTGGAAATTGTGTCACTGCTTCTATTTTCTTTGGATCAGGTTTAAGCCCATCCTCTGAGATGATGTGACCTAGGTATAATACTTCACGTCTTAGAAATGCACATTTATCCGGTTGAAGTTTTAGATTAGTTTTTCTCAAACGGTCAATTAATTTAAAATATTTCACTCGATGTTCCTCTATAGATGAACTATATAATACAATGTCATCCATGTAGACAAAAAGTTCTGTTCCTTGTAACCCAGACAGGACTACATCCATTAACCTTTGGAAGGTGGCTGGAGAATTTTTTAGTCCAAATGGCATTCGACAAAACTC
>JABFQD010002117.1:0-16093 GCA_022817045.1 Psix sp. ZL-2020 | reverse complement strand
TGACACAGCGGAGACAGTGATGCTCAGTGGGTGTTTGTGTTTTTTTTTTTTACGGGGGGAGGGGGGCACACGGGCGGGGGGGGGGGGAGGGGTGTCCAGATGGTTCCTTCGCAACTCAAAATCGCCCCCCTGGTTAAACAAGTTTAAAACCTCAAAAAAAAACGTGTTATTTTGAAAAAAAACCGTTAACCTCAAAACCCCCGGTTTTAAAATTTTTTTTAATCCACCCGCAAAGTTTAGAATTAAAAAAAAAAAAAAAAAAAAAAAAAACTATCTTGAAAAAAGCGTTTGGAGGAAAATGAGATATAACTTTTGTTCGAAAGGTTAGGAGATAAGGGAAAAGGAGATTAAAGTGAACCCCTGCATTATTGAACGTTTGCGGTATATTTACTTGCTATCAAAAAAAATTCATCATCGCATCGACCCTGTGGGCTAGAGTATCGTGCAGTTTTGTACGCAATCGTCATAAGAGCGAAGCGTATAAGCAAGTTTTCCCCTGCTTTTGGACTTATCGGCTGAAATCGGAGTTGTATATTGGCAGGCGGCAAGCATGTCCCAGCATGCGTAACCCCGAAAGTAATATCGTCAGCGCAAATCAAGACTGGATTCAAAGTTTCATTGAGGAAGGGCACCGCCGGAACTTGGAAAATCATCCAATAAATGTTGATGAAAGAATGCCGCAGAAATTGTCCAAGTGCTTGAGAGGAGTGATACAATCGGTCTGGAGATATCAAGAAATCATTTTCTTCTTAGGTCTATTTCCTTTCCGTTTCACCCTTGATAAATAGAAACAACGTTTCATTTAGTTTTTTTCTACTAAATCATCGGTCTTAGGTGAATGAGAATGAATGTGAGAGTATAATATTAGAAAATGGCGAGTTATAAATGTGCGAAAGAAGATTAAATAAATGATAAAGAAGGTTATTTGTCATTTCCATTCGGTTTTTAGGGTATTAATAAAACAACGTACAAATAGGTTAAAGAACACGAAGCACTTGGTACTTAATACCATTTATCCGAAAATTCTATAAAAGCGCAATTCTCTGAAGCCCGACAAATCATAACCACAATCGTAATGAAAAATGTACTCTTCGGTCCGAAGCAACATTGTTTCAGTGCTCGGCGGGCAAACGAGCCGAGGAAAAAGCAGTGAAAGATACGGCGAGACAAATATATATCGTCGCCAGTTGGCGAAATGTAAAAAGGAACAGGGCCACGTTTGCCGGCGTTATTAAGAGCGAGACGAATCTCGTTAGTGGCGTGAGATAGAAAATTAATTGCCACTTCTCAGTGGCAACAACGTTCAACCGCCGGCAACCGAATAGCCCGTGAATCAAGACTCCAGGATAATTGACCTAATGAGACAGCCGAGATGCTAGGATGTGAGAGAAGAACGTGTAAGAAAATATTGAACGTGTCTCCAGCACCGAAGAAAAGAACGATTTCCATGGTCGGTGTTTATCTTTTTTATGCACTCGAATGACGCTGAAATTTATTTCGATGGCGAGCCGCGGTAATTTAAAAGTGTTTAAATTGATGACATTTGAATGTTAACTTGAAAGATCCAATCTATGTTTCGGAGAGTTGAGGGAAAAAATTGGAGAAATATGTTGAAGGATGGAATTTTAATTTCAAAATAATCATGGTCCAGCAAACTTATAAACCCTTCGCTACGAGTGTTGATTTTATCTTTTCAAAAATCACTTTTCAAAATAACACAAATCGTATGAAATTTGATATGAGTTTTTAGTATTCGTTGTTGGTAGCAGCATTTTTAATAACAGAGTTTTAAATAAATTTTTACTGCAGATTTGAAATCGTTGTCTCTTGTTACTTTGAAGTCGACGAATTTTTTAAATTGAATTTTTCTGAATTGGTGATAATGAAAAATTCTTTCAAAGATAATCCGAACACGCAAAACGTATAAAACCATTTGATCAAAAACGCTACCTTGAAAATTTATTTCCCACTAGTTTCAATAGCCGATAACTTGATAAAGTTGAAACTAGAGGAACAAAAGAATTGGAACAATGTCGGCAAATTTTCAGTGAGCGCTGCGAGTAAATTTACACTCGTATATTGGTTCGACGGCATCCTCGCGAAGTCGTATAAGACGCAAAATCGAAGTCCGCCTTGTACGGCAAATAACTTGTATGATCGCTAGATGTAATCGCATTCGATTATCGCTTTCCAATTTTATTCCGCATTATAAATCGTCGGTGCCTTCGACGCCGTCACTTTCGTGATCTAACGCTTCACGAACGAATTCCAAATCTTCATTTGATTTCTTGTATACTCTGATTTTTTGCTGTGCACTCGCGTGTTGCAACCTCTTATTCCTACTTTATTTCTCCGACTGCTTATTTTTTCAACAAATCAAAGAAACTTCATACAAAACTTGAATCCCCAAATCACTAATCTCCGTCTCGTTTTCTCAGTGCAAATTAAATTTAGTTACATGTATATGAGATTCCGTTGCGCAATTTGTTCGCCCAAAATTGCCGTCATTCCGTTTTGTCTAGCACTTTCCAAAACAACTGTGCTATTTAATTAAATCAACCTGTCATTGTTTTCGTCCCATTTTAACTAGTAGCAGTATTTTCGCGCACAAATTTAGTTATCGTAAATTGTTTTTCACCGAAAACATATCCCGCAAAAGTGTTATTCTCATTTAGCCAATCTTGTTTGACTTTTCATGCAAACAAATCTCCACTTTTAACTTACAAAATTATCTTTCGATCTTGCAGCAAACAACATCGCCAATCTTTAAGTTTGGCAATTAAAAAAGTATGAAGGGCAAGAAAGCGACGAAGTGACGGATAAAAGCAAATTAGACGAGAAGCTGAAAAGGGAAGCTCAAGATCGTGTGCCCGGCGAAAGAAAGAGAAACCCGCCACGAAATTGTTATCTGTATCCTTCGCCAGAGCTTCGAGCGTTCCCTGGGGTTTGGTTTGCCCTAACGATTATTAACCTTGTTAAGTGCCGTTAACGAGTTTACCTATGTTTCGCGACCGAAACTTACGGTACCGCGAGATAAACCTTTGTTTGCAAGATATTATGCTACTTATTCTGTGAGACTCGCTTTCGCGAACGGCATCACTTTCCGCGGACCTTTCCGCATGCAAATTTACTCTTCCCTCTGCAATCAGTAACGTAATTAAAAGAATAAGCTCAAAAATCTTGCCGTGTTATTATTTGTAATCTGATTAAGAAGTTGGCGAGTCAGCAAACTTTCATGTAATGGATAAATTTAAATTAATTAATTTCCAACTTGGCTGTGAAATAAAAAGCTTTTATGTAGATATATGGCCGTTTGTAACTATGTCGAGCGCAAAACTTAAGCGAGTTATTTAGGCAAATCGGCATGATAATTAAAATTGAAGGGTTATATTTGTATGCATAGCGGCTGTACACCGTACATCATGAAGTAATATTCGTGATCACGTTTCACTATCTGCGTCCATTTTAGGATTCCTCCGTCATCAATTATCGAGATAAATTGACGATAAATTGCCAATCGACGGCTAGACTGCGATTAATACGAATGTGCTGAGAAAAATTAAATGAGATCTAGTTACGGTTATTCGGGCACGTGATAGTAATAACTTACATAAATCAGAACTTATGATTTACGCGACTTTTTCGGGCATTTGATTCGATTCTTAGTTACCAATTAAAGGAGCTAAAAGTGAATCCAATGTTCAACGTATTACTCCAGGCGAGGGCAGTGCTTAATAAGTTGTAATGATCGAGACAAAGTATCTGCTAGGCGCAAAAAATTATTCAACGAGAAATTCGTAGATTACGCTCGTAATGAGCATTTCGTTTTTTTCTTATAACGTTTAATATATATACATTATTATATGATATTATTTTTGTTAGTTTTTTATTTTATGATAAAAAATAATTTGTATTTTAATAGTCGATTTTAATTTGAAGAGCTCTAAAATATGTAATTTTGCAGTGTTTATAAATGTGAATAATATGATGATGATTTTGTATTATATAATACGCTTAAAAGTTGCGATTAATTATTTCCTACTGTTGAAGTCTAGTACCATTTTCTATTATTTACGTACTTACGAACTTATAAAATAAAACAGATAATCTTCAAAATTCATTTTGTGTTTAGAATTCATGAAGAATTGAATTGAATTTCGTAATACCGTGAAAATATATATCATCTCGAAGTACGCGACATAAAAGTCGAAATGTAAAAATTGATATGAAAAGGTTGATACACGTTACGTAGTTTGATAACCTCCATTTTTTATAGTTTTTCTTAAAAGTTTTCCTTTTATAGCGTATAAAAATGATAAAGAAAAACATTATCCACGATTTATTGAACATTTTTGAAATTAAAAATTGTACTTATTGCATTTATTGATAAAATCAATTTCGATTCGTATTCAAGGAAATGAAAACAATGTAAATTGAATGAAAAAGTGACACAGAAATGTATACCTATATTGGTTCAATGTGTACAGATGCATTGAGGACCATTTACATAACTGCTTAATCCTGATCAACATCGTAGTACGTGTAAATCTGTTTTCTTAGCTACAAAAGAAGGCACTGAACCTTCGAGGTCCTGTGTAAAGTTAAACTGCGTCTGCCGTTGAGCCGATTTTTAATCCAGAACTGGAACTGGTCATCCTTGGTATCGTTCGTCCTTCACGTCAAAATAAACATTTTGCGGGAAAATAGTTAATGTATACGATTTACTGAGCAATAAAATTTGTCACGTTTACGTGTCGGTTGCCGATTTAATTTCTGAGCATGGCAGAAATTTTCACCTCGCTCTCATAACCAAAATTTCCAATGACCCCATTTAAAAGTAATTATTGACCCTTTATTTGGTGTGTTTACATTAGAGGAATAATTTCTCCGAATTAATCGCTCCTTAAGAGAAAAAATCGAATATGAATGTGAAACTGAAATCATTTTTGAATGATTTATATAATGGTTTATATAAATGTTATGTTAGCAACTTTTGGTCATCTAGATTTTAGAATGTTTGTACAGAGGCAGCAATAGAACGGATATAAGAATGAAAGTAGTCGACGAGAAAATGACTTTTGAGAAAAGGAGAAAGAGCTTATTGAGTGAAAAAAGTTCACATGTGGATCGAAGCGTGTAGTTTGACTACTTATATCACTTAGGGCGACGATAGCGGTGCGAAAGGAATTAAGAGCAATGACGGCGTGCAGGTGCCGTTTGGTCTAATTACAGCTGAAACTCATGGTACTAATTTGCGGAGTGCCAGAGGTCAGAGTAAGACGGTACGTGGCTATTAATAGAGAGATGCGGCGGAAATCTCCATCTTCATTCCCCAAACGAAGAGAACAGCTCGGAAAAGAAAATTTCCCACAAGGCAGCGGCGCAGTTACTCTTGCGATAGCTGCGGATTCAATTACAATTACAGAGAAATGAAAAGTAGTCGCCGACTGTATTCTTCGTTGTAAAATTCAAGATACCATGGCAAAATGTCGTCCAACGTGAACTTAATTATAAAAATGATGATGCCGTTGAAATGAAAATTCGTTTTATTATGATAAAACATCTAAATTGGATTCGCTCGTAGCGAGAAACGTGCATTTGCTTTGACAATTTTATCGCCCGGGATATCTTTGCAAACTGCGTTTAGTTCGTGAAAATCCGGCGCGCTGAAATATTGCCGCTTTTCGTCGCAAGCGGCTGTTTTTTTCGCTTCTCATCGCGCTTTACTCATTTTTGTGTTTTCCTTGTCGCTTTTTCCGTCGCTCTCGCTGAGTTCCTGTTGCGGCACATTACAAACTTTTTTAGCGCTCATTCGACATTTTTCTTAACCCGCGCTTCTTGCAACCGCCCTTCGATATACTTTTTTCTCTTTTTTTATTTCTCTTGCATTCGATTTGATTTCTTTGCAGCATCTGTTTTTTTGATCAAGCGCATAATCCGATTCATCCAAACGCCGGAATGTTTTTTTTTGCTTCAAATCTGTTCGATACTTTTCAAGAGATGAACTGTTTTGAATTGTAAATAATTCTCAATTTTTACAGAAACAAGTTTGAAAATAGTTCAAACGAAATTTCTAGAGATAAGCTTAAGATTAAATTGAAAAATGAAAGGGATAAAGTAGGTGAAAAATTGCAATAAAAATTGAATTTATAGTTTATATCCAAACGAAATAAATAACAAAAATAAGAATGAAAAAAAGAGAAATTTGATTTACCTTTCTGTTGTACTTTTAACGAATTCTCCTTTCCAAAGACCACAAGTTAGTTCACGAGCTGTGGCCGCAAAAAAGATGAGGTTTATTGCCAAAAGCACGCCAATCGGGCCAAAGAAGTAAGCCAACATTTCCATGTCACCTGTAATGAATAAAAGATGATAATTATTTGAAAGCTCTCGATTAAGCATATTTCTCGATCATTCATTCATATAATATGTGCTGCGGTAAAAGTCACATGAAATTTTCACTATCTCTAACGGTAGCTGGAGCAATTTTTTATCGTCATAAGCTGCTTCGTAAAAAAAAGAAATCTCGAGCGATTCGTTCTTACAAGCCATTCCATTATGTAATTTTAAACGCGTTGTTCGATCGGTAAAAGCTTTCGATGACGTTCGGCCTGGAGCATCCTTGAGAAATGGTTTAACGATTTTATTGGACAGTCAATCGATTCACACGGCCTGCCAATAATTATCAAGACCGAGCAATGTGATAATATTTGTAGAACTCATTTTCGTACTTTAACCGGAAAAACTGGACTTGTAAACAAAATTCTTGTAATTTAGTTCCGTTAAAGTAATTTGAAAGTTCAAAGTAAAAGCTACTTTTTGAAGTTTCACTTCATAGGTTAGTTTGCTCAGTATTTATGTCCTTTATTTCAAACTTTTATCATCATAGTTTTATTTAACAAAATATCTGATATAACAATAAATGTCAAATAAAAAAATTAGCGATAAACAAAACATCGATACTAACGATAATTTGATATATATAATACGAATATACTCTAGTAGAAATCGGTGTTGATATTGCATGTAAATTTGTAAAAACTGCATATTATGTTTCTTTAAACGACGTAGAATTTGTTCATCCTTTTAATTCAAGTATGCTTAGTCTATCGCGTTCATTTCATTCGAGTTCGATTAACTAAGAATTTATGTTACATTGGACGATTACTCGCACAATCCGGTTTCACGTAATAATTAAATTCTAAACTACCGACTTCAGAATGAAATGCTACTTAACAGTTAATTTAACCTTCGAAGAATTCACGAATTCATACCTTCAGCGTATAGTTCAATTTGTACTTTATCGATGGAAATGTTATCACGTTTGATATTTAATTTTACCAGATGTCTGTATCATGATATATTGGAATAGAATTCACATCAGGAAATGCAATCATTTTGTAACTTCGCCGTATTCTTTGTCTAGTTGCAACAAATAACTCAAATGTCCTATGATCCGACAAAAACGTGGCTCGCGAGCCACCTTGTTTCCGGGATCAAGTGCGGTTCTCGCGCACGGAATAAACCAGTTGATCACGTCGGTATCTACTTATCTTTTGCCTAGGCACGCATACCGGTTTGCTTTTCAGCTTGACGTAAATTTATTTCACAATCCTAACTAATACGTTTACACTCGTTCCTCGTTGGCGCTACTGATTTTTTTTGATTCCAATGTATATAGTTAAATAACCAGTGCCAGCAATGATGGTGCTGAGAAAAAGATTTAAATTAGTATATGTCTGACTTTTTGACGATACTGTTTGCATGATGTGGATGGAAATAACTTTTCTGTGAACACTAAAGCAACTTAATAATTATTTGGCGAATATAAGTATTTTTGATAAAGCGAGTTTCTATGTCAATCATTGATTGCATGATCCCTTGAAAGCACATTTTTTTGTTTTGTATTAATAAATATGACTTTGTTTTATGCATTACTTTTCAACCTTTTATCTTTAAGCTTTATGCATAAGCTGTCATGCAGATATTTATATTTTATTACGTTTCGTCAAAAAATCTTTTTTTTTTTTAATAAATATTCTTTTTAAAGTAGTCTTCTTTCAGACAGTAATGGAAATTGCATACATTTTAATACATCGTTAATATTCAATATCTATCTGAAGTTATTAATATTGATTTTTGAAAAGCATGATTATTTTTTAATGACAGTAATTATAATTATCCACTAACTGTTTAGTCAACTAAACTGCAATCTAAACTATGCAGTCGTAACTGTTACTTACAACTGCTTGTGTTTTGATTAATAGAAGCTAATTTATTTAAGAGCAAATATCATCAAAATCTCGGTATATATATTTCGCATTTGAATCCGTAATTTGATATCAATAAATCTGATCGTCGACAAATAAAAAAGAGTACGATTGGGGCAATTTAAACGACTTCGAAAACCCACTTGAACAAGAATTGATAAAACATAAAAGCGGTGTAAAACCAAGAGTACAATAAAAATAAGATGAATTACACAGCAAATCGTAAATAAGCATACGAGCTATCGCGGGGTCAACATAATTTGTCGATCGCGATAAAAAAGTCTATTTCGAATGTAAATTTGAATTTTTGCCAGGGGTTAAAAAGAGACTAGCTGGATGGCCCGAACCCATAAAAGGTGTATTGCAGCGGCGCGCTGTCGTTCTCGCGAGATCGCGAAAGCAGTAAGAACACGACGAAGACGACGACTAGATCGGAGAACGCAAGGTTTCGTTTATCTGGGCGATCCGCACACGAGGCGGGGTTCGACCCCGTGCTGTTCACAATCTATAGCGGCTGGCGCAAAATGAACCCCATGCCGAGTTATCGACGTGCTCGTAAACTTTGCAAACAGACCTGTAAATATACTTCTTTGTAGTTGCGGGTGCCAAGGGGTTACGCTGCACAAATTATAGGCTCACTGACCCACTTATCGCGATTATTTCGATTCCACCGAGTGGTTAACAGCAGATTAAGGGATATTTTTGCTCTTTAAATACACAGATATTTTTAAATGGTTTTACCAACTGGATGAAACAGATTTGAAATTCAAACAAAAATGTGATTACGAGTTATAACCGACAGGGCAAGTTATGTGTTCTAATGGCTGAAGTAATAAAGTACGATTAAAGATTATTTTCATGCTGGATGTTGATGAGGTATTTATTTGGAAGAAATATATGTAATAATGGTATAGTTGTTTATGAGGTATGATGCTTCGTATTAAATAAAAAGATATTGATTAGATATGTGCACTGATATCAGTGTTTCAAATCATGTAGTTATTCACTGGTTCATAAAACTTGAATTTCAGAATTCTTATTAATGATATACTTTTGTATAAAATAAATCAAATAAATGTCAATGAAGAAACACATTTTTGTTTTACTTATAGAAAGGAATGTAGAGTTTAGTTGCGAAAATAAGTCGTCCAGCTTATGCTTAATATATACATTAATGAAAGATAGTAATAGAAATGTACAAAGTTATTTATGAGATATTCATGATTAATTAAATTAAATTATAAATTTGGGAAATAAATTATTAAATGAGTGAACAATTTCTGTAAGAATTTTCCATAACATTTTATCGTACAATGTAGCATAATTGTGGCTTAATGGAACGCGCTATTGTGTACCAACTAAAACTAAAGTCTAAATAATTTCTGTAAACACTAAACACAGTCAGTTATAGCAATGTAAAATATTTGTGAATTAAATAATGATTAAATTTATTCACAAATTTATTTATTAAATTATTAATTGAATAATGAAGTAGGAAGAGTAGTAGTAGAGTATGAATAATGATTCATAAAAAAGCATTAATTTCATATGAATTAATCACGTTCGATCGATGAAAATTAAACTCTGAAAGCAGAAAACGATGCATCATTTTTATTAATTACTTTTATAACTCTGTTCGCTAGTGTTAAGCAGACTAAAAGTTTGATGGAATCGCTTTGCAACTTTGATTGCCGATCAAAGATGTATGCTGGGGGCGTAGCGACGTCGTTCAACTTCTTGTATTTTGGCACGCGTCGCCGCAGGGTAGAAAGATTTTTCGACGAATTGATTTTGTTGCGCGGATTGTCCGCCGTCGCACGAAACTTTAATCAGAAGGTTGTTCTTAACGAAGCAATTACAGAAACAGAATCTTAACAAAGTCGCGTGACGAGCTCATTTGTAACACAAAAGTTTTTTCAATTCTTTACTTACAAAAATACGACAATTTAATGTAACACAAAAACTCGTCGAAACTTTTGTCCATTCTGTGATCCATTTTGTATCTAAATTCTATTTTAATTTCCATTTGATTCGATTTCTTTTAAAACAAGAATACAATGACATTTAATTATTGATGGTTTGGAAAAAAGAGTAATAAAAAGTCAATTAATAGACGAAATGAAAGTTAAAAAAGGCAACGGGATCTTGGAAGCCAAACCGGCCCGACCACCTGTTTCGGCTTTTATTATCGCGTCCCTAAACGTCGTCGTGGCAACGTAACACACTTTGCGCGCCCCAACGCGTGCGCCCACTGGCCCCCGAAATTGCGATCCATTCAATCACGATAATTGCGTTAAATTGTTTCGCGAAACGAGGCATGTTCGTTTATTAAGCGGATCGCTCGGGAGACGTATAATTCCAGAATAAATTGTTGTTGTTACGGATGCGAGTAGCGCGTCGTGAAAAACTTTCGACGCCCGTCACTTGGCGCCATCTATTCTCCCAGAGGTGATGATTTATAATGATTGATGCTGGGGAAAGGTCAATTGAATTTGATTGGTTGGCTGTGATTGGAATTGAATTTTTCAAGCGATGAGACCAATTGAAATTTGTGAGCTCGTAATTGCCAGAGAAATAGCTTTTTTACGATAGTAAACAGTATATAATTTATTTTGTACAATTTTCTCATCTAGGTAATAAATATTTTTAGAGATGCTGTTCATTTGAATAAATAACCATCAGAGATAATTTAACCAAATTTTGATCTTGCCCCATTTTGTACAAAAATCACATCTAATGACAATTTTACCTTAGAATAAATTGTGTTTTATAAATCAATAGTTGTTTGTTTGGCATGCACTTTATAATGAAACTTACTCTTGAAATATCGAACTGCACGTGTAGAGAAAAAACAAAAATGCCGAAGGAAAAACAGCGCAACAACGTCGGAATGTTTTATGAAGCATTTTTGCAAAGCTTTATGAAAGAAATATCGAGTAAATTCTCCGTCGCTTAATTTTATCTTTGCAGTGTCGTGTTTAGGATGAACTTGCGACTTGGCGTAAAACTTCGAACGAGACGCGTGCTTTTTTCTCGAGTCGACGTAGAGAAAAAAAAGAGCGACTCTGAATTTGGAGGCAGAGACGGCGAGACACCTTCAATAGTAATTATATATTCTTGACGATGCGCGACCGAAGAGGCCGCGAATAGAAACACCAAACGGTATTTGAAAGATTACTTTTTTTACCTGCAGGCGGCTGTAAATATAAATACTAAGTATCGCGCCGCGTTTTCTTATTAACGCCGTGACGGATGCTTGAGAAAGTGTTTATGTACATATTTTGCGAGATGAAAAATGATTTATCCGTCGCGACTTAGGTTGTGATTGTCTCGCGGAATTTCATCTCAGCATTTCATCACCAGCGAGTATCTTGGCTCGTGATTTTTATGATGGATTTATTTAATATATAAATATACATTATGGATATAAAAAATGTAACGATATTATTATGTGCAGAAAAACTTCTTCCACGTGTATTAGTTTTAAAGAAGAAACAAAAATGAAAAGAATATTTATGAAAAATATAAATGAATAACTTTATAAAATGATAATGTATTGGATAAAAATTACGCCGAAGTATCTTTATAATTTATCACCATTAAAATGAACATAAAGAAGAAAAGAATTCGAAACAAATTACGATATTAGAATTAAAGTAACAAATGATTCGTGGAAAAAATGCATGAAAAAATATATCATTTGATTGTCGGATCATACAAAGATCATGATTCATTGTTTTCAAGAGGAACTTGACTTGATGTATTAAAGACAATAAAATGTTTCATAAAGCATCCCAGCGGCGTTTCGTTCATCTCTTTTAACTTTTCCGCTTTTTGTTTATTCTTTTTTAGTAGCCCTCGCTTTATTGTGCTCGCGCTTTTTTCGCGTAATTTTAGCTATTCATGCGAATCGTTTAGGGGTAACAGCAACCATTAACAAGTTTATAACAATGCTGTCGGCAAATAAGATAGTCTCAAGTCAAATAAGGTGCACGCCAGCTGGCATGAAATAGCAACGGATAGGTTAATGTGTACATAGCACGTATCGCAGAAACGCTGTGGGAATTAGGCGCGCGTTGCGCGCGATTAGGCGTATCCGGATTGACGACGCGGTTATTGCGCCGCTTGTTCGGACAAGTTTGTAGTAAAATTTCCGTACTGCTGTCTGCTACAGTTACGGCTGTTCAGATGCTTGCATACAACATATACGTTTATATAGCGCAGACATCGCTTATTTCGTTAACATACTCATCTTGCACGGACAGATATGGTTCTAGACAGTACAGGCTACTGATTAATATTGCTAACAATTTTGTCAATTATTTTAATATTAAACAATATATATTTCAAAATAGTTCCAGTATTTTTGGTTTATATCAAAAATCCATTCTTATTTCATATTTGAAAATGATTATTTATCAGACGAAAAAGTCATTTTTTTCTATAAAATATTGAAATGAAGAATAATTCATTATGGAAAAGACAAATAAATATAGTAAAGGGAAATCTAGTTAATGTTGAACATTTCATTTCGTAACTGAAATTAAAAAAATCCGTTTTCATTCATAAAATGATAAGTGTTGATGCAGATTATCATGAAATGTTGTATGCAATTTGTATGTCTGTAGTTCTTTGTTGGAAAATTGCTAAATAATTTCATGCTAAATTCCAGTTGAGATGCGCCCACGCATATTTCATGTCCAAATATGATTCATATATAAATTGCGCGGCACTGGGATAATCAATCGGGTCGTCTTAATTAATATTAACGCGGTTTTGGCTTGTCTCCAACAAAGGCTGTTTCGCTTGGTTGTATTTCATTCCCCTTTAACCCGTAACAAACATAAGTAAATTATGCTCACGCGTGCCATTCGATGCTTTATGGTAGTAGCACGTCTAATTCGATTTGTTTAGCGAATTTGTCTTCATGAAATTGAAAGTCGTTAAAATATTATGACGAAATTTTCTTGAAATTAAATGAGAAATAAAGTCATATACAAGACTTTGAACATTCAATTATTTTCGTTTTTATCAAAATTGTGCAATCTAATTTGTCTTTTATTATAGAATAGTTGAAAAAAACTATTTTGAAAATGGATAATAAAAATATTATTTTAAAACACTTGCTTGGTAAACAAATTAAAACATAGTTTATATATATTTTAATAAATACATTTTATTTAATATTTGCATAAAAAATCAGTAAAAGAATGTTTTCTTATATTGATGTCTTACAATTGATCAACAATATCAGTCTGTAAATGTTTAACATCGGGACGCTGTTTGGTCGCTTTCGTAGTTTATTGGTCGGCGCTATCACGAAGTTCACTCTCCGAATGAATGAATTTTTTTCATTCGTCCACTATCCAAATTGCTTCGCTAGATTTCAACGATGATTTGCAATCTGTATTTTGTGACTTTTTACATCAAAGTCTGACACTTTAGTTGAATTTACATGATGACATCAACGATTCAATTTACAAAGTGACAATAATAAAGTTACACAGTCCTTATAATTGCTTAACATTGCATATTGGATTATTGAAATTTTCTGAGGAAATCTTTTACGTTTTCTTGTTTATTTGCTTTTTGGACGAATTTGCGTTCTATCTTTCAGAATATATCTTTTACAGAAACACAGAATGGACAGGTGATATCATAAATATATTTTTTCCTGTGTTCGCAAAAGTATTTACTCTAAGACACTGTTTTTATTCAAGAAGAAAAGAAACACCGAAGTCTGCGAAATCTAAGATCGAACTTTTACAATAAAACCACTGAATAAAACCATCTGCCTTATTCTTCGACATAAGCATAATCTAAAAATAATATGATATTGTTCTTACAGCGCATTTTTATCTGGGATAAAGTATGCTCTTTAAAAGCTATAATTCATAATGAATCATATCTTTTTTTCAGCACTGTAGAATTTTCAATAACGGGCAGTGATTCTTCATTTGGAGATAAAATCTTTTGAAGCTTTTTCAACCACTCAAACCTAACATTTACCTTTCTTTTATAAATGATTTAAAAATTACTTATAGCAAAAACTAATCATGCTTTTAAAGTGACTTTTGCATTAAAAGCGAAAAATTCGTTTTCCGCTATATCAGTCGCTAAAGTTGTCATTTGTTGATGTTTATATAAATTCAATTTACAGCGCAAACAATTCAGATGCCATTGCACGTTACAAAATGAGAGAATGTTGTACCCTCGTCAGACAATCGGTGGCCTTGAGAGGACACTCGGAAACGCGGTAATTCGCGGTGCAATTAATTTCTGTGAATACGAGTACAATAACAAACTAGATACAAATCCAATTATTGCGCAATCTTGTGCAAACTGAAATACGTATAAATGAAAAAAAAAAAAAAAAAAACTCGGCAGATAGGCGAAGCATAATACGTGCATCATGAGAGCCATCCATCTATATAATCTGGGGATAGCTGATAGTCGACTATCAGCTTGTAATTGGTAATCGAATTTAAAGTAATGCAGCACTACGGTTGGAAACCGAATCAAGCTCGAATCAGCAGCGGATCAAAACTTGAGTTAATCTAAGTATATTGATTGTAGTTTCATTACAAAGTCAAGCCTAACTGGAATCGATGGAGCAGAGGATCTACAAATACTATAACGTCGATGTTACAATGAATTCAAACTCTAATAGATGAACGAAAATGATAAATCGGTGAGGATCAAATGAAGATGAAATGTGCATGATTTGATGAACATTCATGAATATAAATCATCGAATTAAGGTACTCCTTTTTTAAAATCGCGAGAGGAAAGTCATTTGGAAATGATAAAGCGGACGATAAAATTTGGAAGAAATAACATATTCATGATGTTAGGGAATGTTCGAAAGGCACTAAATTAAGAGCGAACTAATGGTTTAACGTTATTGGGAGTGTAGATAATACTGATATGGTAATTTAAATATAGGGTGCGCTGAATGATTATCTAATCGAGAAGTTGAGGAAAGAAGGTGGTATACGAACAAATTTGATCGTCGTGGAATAGTAGAGCTGTGTTAAAATACACCATGTGGCCACTTTGGTAGCATAGATAACTAAGTGGCCATGTGCAGCCATTTTGAACGAACTAGTTGAGGGCATAATCGCCGGGTCATAGAACGAAGTAGGGAACAATGTTAACATGTCCACTTTAACCTTTATTACCACTTTGCTTTCCCCTCACGTTATCCCAAATGAATCATCGAAATATGCGTATCCATCAGTCGGATTTTCATCTTCTATTTTCGTTCCATCATTTCACATTGTATTCCATATTACGTAATCCGTGGAAATTTGACGTGAGTTTATGGCAAATACTTACTCCGCATTTGGTTTGAAATACAAATGAATTGACATGAAATATTATAAACATTGAATAAATAAATTGAAACAATTTGAGTTTGATGTGCAGACATAAGTCAAATAGTAGAATAACAGTAATTCAATAATCGAGGCATTTAATTTTGTTGAGATATAGTGGAAAATAAAATTGAGCAAAGCTGTTCTTTCGAGTTCGTCAAGACCTGAATGTTATCCCACTTGATCACCCTCCGAAGGGCATTTTATCCCAATTAGTCTCCTCAGCGAAAATGTCTATCCGAGCATTTTATCCACTATTTTCCGTGCGCAGAGTCTCTTAGAGAGTGCTCATTCATCAGTCGGCGTAATATCAGCGATTTCATTAATTCCCTATATCTGGCTGACAGACAATAACGAGCTGCTACAGGTAAGAGTTATTTTGTACTACGCAAAGGAGGCACAAGAGCGAGCGAAAGGGTGAACGTGGTCGGCGAATCGACGAGCATA
>JABFQD010002116.1:0-16095 GCA_022817045.1 Psix sp. ZL-2020 | reverse complement strand
GGAGCAATTCAGCCCAAAATGACTGCCTTATATTTTATCAAACTCTATCAAATGTAATAAACTACAACTTTGGCTGAAAATTCCGCCCGGAGCTCAGAAAGACTCACCACGACGAAGCTCTGCTACTTCAGTTGCCAAGTCATTTCTCTTTTGCACCAAGATTTGTTGGCCCCTGAGAAAATTTTCAAACCCTTCCATTTTTCGTTGTTGTCTCTTGCTCGGGCTCGAACTGACTCTCTTCTTGTTTCTGAGCAATAGCAAATTTTGAGTATGGAGTTACTCAGTGGCGCCCTCTTTGTCTTGGTTGGCCACGGTCATTGATCTTGAAATCGATATCGAAATCCAGATGGCGCCTCTTAAACAGGCGGCGCCAGTTTGTTGACATTGTGCTACAGCGGTTGTGACAGCTACAAATCATCGCCAATCAACCGTCGTCGATATCTCTGATTTGATTCCACTGTGTGAGACGTTCTCAGGAAGCTCCGCTTAATCCCTCTCCATTGACAGGTCGCCAGCGAGGTCCTCGTTATGTGGTTGGAGGTTAGACTGATTGTTGTCATCTCATGAGTCTTGTTCCCTGCAGTCTTGGGTTTTCTCGATTCGCCAATTCATCATTTACGTAATACTATATAATAATCTAATTTAATTTATTAATATTCATTTGACATGTCTACCACGCTAAATTACTCGTTGTTAACAATACATATTCTTTTTCAGGCAAATTCATAATTAAAATAATAAAGAACAAAAATCAAACGATCTGGTCAGGTGAGTCATATCGAGCCCGAGCAACAGGACACATTGCTTCGGTCCCGGGTTTGAGCTAGTTATAAGCAAAATGGAACGTGCAATGAAATGCCACGTTACATTATATAAAAATAGAATTATAACTGTTGTGAAGGTACAATGACTGTGTAAGACAAAAGCACTTTATGCGATTCACTGGTCAGTTTATTAATTACAAGACATGTATTCTCGCGATAGAGATCAAAAGGTTCAGAAGACTCGCGAGACAAAACAGTGTCCTCTCCTCGTTGCGTCGTTCTTTCCTGGACGCCGCTTTCCCTTTATGACCCTTTGTCCACGGGAAAGTCGCGAAAATCGTCAAGGACATTTCGCCATAGACGAAAAGTTATAGAAAAGCCTGAAAATACGATACTGCCATAAACGTCTCTCGGACATCTCCTCTCGTGACCAACATGTATGCTACAACGCGCGTCTCCGTCGGCGTCGTCAGTCGAGAAAGTACGGCGGCGCGTCATAACTATATAAATTTGCAATTTCTTGGCAATTATAGTTTTTTTGAATATCGAATTTGAACATCGAAAAACATGAAAAAATCAATTAATTGCAAAGTGAAAATAAAAAAATATATAATTTGATAATATTCATAAAGTATTATGCATAATTATTGTGGGAATTTTTAATTAGCTGGGAACTTTTGGGGACCGAGTAAATTAATTAGAGTCAGAGGGCGCGATCGGTTATCGGGAGTAGCAAAGAAAAGGAAAAGCAGTGAAACGAAGTGTTCTCCTAAAATTAATCTTGAATGATTAAATTCAACCCTACATTACTTAAACAAAACAAAAATTTGAATATATGAAAACCGATTTTGTAACATGGGAATAGGTTTAACTGTCCAAATTGAATAAATAAAGAAAAAATGTAATTACGTCAAATTCATATCAAATAATTCAATGTCGAATAATAAAATCACACAAAACAATTAAAATGTACTTACTTTTGCATAAAATATTCAATGAAGACGTCTTATTTCTTTAAAAACGACGAATAATGAATATTGTTACGTATCTGTTAGTTTGTGAGTGTTGACTTGTACAGACATGCGCGGAAGTCCCGTTGAGTCCGGCAGACTCGCTCAGCTAGAACGTGCACAATCCGGTATATAAATGCAATAAATATTTTATTGCAAAAAAAAACCAAAAGAATAATATTCATGCATACTCTTGTTGGAAAATATCCAATTAACAAAGTCATGAAAAGACAACATAATTGAAAATAAATTGTAAACAATATTCATTGTTTAACAACCAAATGAGTCCAACGGACTTACGTTAGCTAGATAAAGGTTAAACAATGAAATTGTTTAAATAACTCTCATGTTGAAAAGAAAGAAGAAAAAAAATTAAAAAATATGAAAATGAGCTTACTAATATGGTGGAATAGTTATGGTCAGTTTGACCATAGTCAGGATCAAATCCCAGTTCCATTTCAAGACTACTTTTCCTATCGGCAGGTGTCGTTTCCAGGTTCTATATCTGGAACGATCCTTTGCAGGCACGAGAATAGGATGGTTGAATGCGAAAACAACATAATTTTGCGAGTCCTGCCGATATTCACGGGGCGTGGAATCATAAAGATACCCACGGCCCCACGTTTGATTTTCAGCCCTCAATGTAAGTCTCGCTCTTGGTGAAGATTCAAATGCTGATAGAGGTCGTCTTAAATTGCGTCTACGACGGCGCCGATTACGTTGGGTCACTAGAGGATTTAAGTTATTTTGGACTGCAATCAATTTACCAAATTCAACCCTATAAGTCGCCATGGGTGAATTATTTTCTTCCATAAGACTGGCCATAAGTGCGAGTTCGTCTTCCAGATTTCCCGAATCTTTAGAAGGCGGTAAAATCGCACCAAATGATCTCATGTCTGGAACAATTGGTTCTCCATCTATGGTCATAGCAAAATCTCGGAGAATATCGTCGATGGAGATATTCAAACCGATATCCAACACTGGAGGACTAACGTCACCTTATCTTTCCATTTCAAAGGTTAATTCGAAATTAAATTTCTCCGAGGTTAAGATTTCAATTATCGGTTGATCAAATTCAGGTGGAGGGAATTGTTTTGTTGTGACAATTTTGCAGATTTGAAACTAACGGACATAATTGTGTTATGTTGCGGGTTATCGACCCCGGTTTTGTTATTAATTAATAAACGCGAGGTACATCATCACTGCCAAGAAATTTTTTTGTTATTCGACCTAAATGCTACCTGCATGGAGGTAAATTTGAATTTTTGATAATGACTATATCTCCCACATTTAAATTCGAAACTTTTTCCCGCCATTTAGATCTCGATTGGAGTGAATTTAGATATTTACTAAACCATTTTTCCAGAATAATTGAACAATTTTCGAAACAATTTGCCATCTATTTAATTTATTTTCATCAACATTTAGTACCGATGGTTCTGGTGTCATTTAAAGTTGAGATAGGTCGTGAATTGAGACAAGCTTCAATATGACAGAGAAATGTAAACATTTCCTCCCAAGTGGGGAGAAAAGCGCCTAAAACTCTTTTCAAATGAAATTTCACAGACTTGACACCTGCTTCCCACAAGCCTCCAAAATGAGGCGAGGCAGGAGGAATAAAGTGCCAATGAATCTGCTCGCCACCCAAAAAAGATTGGACATCAAAAAATCATTGATTTTTTGATGTTTTGATTTTTTGAAAAACGAGCGTTTCCAACAAGTATTTCCTCCGACAAAATTCCTGCTGTTATCGCTGTAGATAGCGTGCGGATTTTCCCGCCGGGCGATGAAACGCTGCAAAGTAGCCAAAAAAGAAGAGGAATCTAAATGTGTAACTAATTCCAAATGTATAGCTCGAGTCGCAAGACTCAAGTTATGTTCATCTCGGCTACGTTCTACGTTCATCTCGTTCATTACACCCTATGATCATCTCGGATGAATGTAGGACCAGCGTAATCCACGCCGGTGTGAGTAAAAGCGCGAGAGGGGGTACATCGCTCACGTCGCAGCGATGCTATAAATTGGTGAGCGAGAACTTGACGTTCAATTTTACATTTAATGCAATTAAAAATTACTGATTTAGCTATATTACGGGCATTGATTACCTAAAATTGTTGTTGCTACAAATTTAATGTTAATTGTGTGCCTGAATGAAGGCCTATCAAATGAAAGTGAAAAATAAGTTTTCGGGCAAATTGAGAGTCAGATGTTTCTATGATTCGCAGGACTATTGCATTGTGCAACCGCCCACCAACACGCATGATACCATCACCATCTAAAAAATGTGATAATTCGACGATTTTTGATTTCGAATTAAGTGGTAGATTCATTTTCATATTCAGTATTTCTCGTTTATAAGCGAATTTTTGTAACTCCCGACATATGAAATTTCTTGCTTTAATGAATTCATTAGCGTTAATTGATAAATCAAAAAATATATGCATAATCGCTAACTATTTTGGAATATTTAGAATAGTTTAGAAATGGCTCTAATTTAGTTTTAAAGACAATAATATTTGAAATAATTGATTTACGTGTTTCCAAATGTGTGGAAAACTCATTTTGTATATGCAAATCAATTGATTGACTCAACCTTTCCACCATAAGTTTGAATTAAGAAAATTTCTAACAAAAGTACCACGAGAATTCAAATTTGCTTGATTATCTTTTGATTTTGCTTGTGGAATTTTTTTTCAATTTTTGCTTTTCTGTTCGCGACAAAAACATTTCAAAAAACTGGTTGGATTGCTAACCATGCTAGCGTAATTTTCGTGTCGCAAAAACAATAAATTTTGTCGATTTTGAAATTCAAAGATCTTAAGATATATTCAATTAAGTCAGCGAGTAATGCAGCGCCACTTATTTGCAACCTATGAATACTTACAGTTTTCAAAGGAGCGACCCGAGTTTTCGACATTGCGTTTGAAATTTGAATTTTCTCGCGTTGATCTGTTACTTGAAAATGAACAACTGCAGCATAAGATAATGAAGAAGCATCACAAAACCCAACAATATCAATTTTGTCTTTTTCATGACAACCAAACCAACGTGGAATACTTAATCATGCTAAATTGTTTAACTCTGAACTCAACAAATTCCATTCAGATAACAAATCAGAACTGGCGCATCCCAGCAGAATTTGATTAACCATAATTTATTTCCATTCCATTGGATCGAATAATTTTGAAATGTTCGATAAAATAATTCGCTTCGTTGGCTTTGGATAATATTCTAGCTGAATAAAAATTGAGAAGGAATCATGAGTTGGATTCCAACTTAATCCGAGAATTTTAAAATCGTTAATTTCGGAATCATTGATCGATTTTGGAAACTTGTCAGCATAATCGCGAGCAATTTTTTGCACTGACAAGTATGGCGAAAAAGCGAGGCCATAAGTAATTGTACCAACCCGAAAATACTCGAGCTCATTTGTGTCTTTTTATTTTTTCAAACAATGTTTTGGAAAATGTGATCCTTAGGTAGGATCATTACTTGACGGAACATCTTGACAACGTCCGAAGTAAAAACAAAGCGAAACGTTCGTCAATTTAATAAAATATCTGCTATGTCCGTTTGCAATTTCGGACCAACGTATTGAATATCGTGTAATTTAACGTCCGTGCTTGTTCGCACGCTAGCGTTAAAAACGACACATAACTTTGATTTGTAATCTTTAATTTCGAAAACCGGCTGATGCGGAATAAGTACCCGCTTTTCTTTCATGTCATCAGAATAACTTAATTTAGTCATATGACCGAGAGTTTCATATTCATTAATAAATTCTTCTTACATAATTTCTAATTCTTCATTTTATTTAAATTTATTGAATGCTCTAATTAAAGCGGATTCCGCAATTTTTCGTGAAAAACCTAATGTATCAACTAATTCTTCTGATTTTAAAGGTGACCAAACAACATATCTACCCGACTCAGTGCGATATTTTGTTTCCAAAAATAATTATTCACAATATTCGTCTTCTAGAGACGATCTGATTTTAGTCGAAATATTTTCCAAAAGCCAAAATTGTTCCATTGTGCGATTAAGTTCACAACAATGATTTACCGAAAGACGCTTCGGCTTTTCTACTAAATTAATTTTACCCCATACAACCCACCCGGAAATAGTGAATTTTGCTATTAAATTTTTATCAAAAGTAATAATGGAATTGCTTGTAAGCATGGACGCCATGTTATTGACTCCGATTATCAAGTCTACTTTCAAATTTGAATTTAAAGTTGCTAAAGTTAATTTTAATCTAGCAATTTCTGGAAAATGAATTGAATTAAATAATCTTGGTTTATAAAAAGTTAATGAATTTAAAATAATTGCAGTTAAATTCAAACGCGGGTCATTTGTATCATGTGGCGAGATATCAAATTCGGTTGTATGACGAGCCTTTAATGTTCCCGTTTCCCCTATTCCTTGAATTAATGCATTAATTTTTTTCGTGGCAATTCTAAAAATTGCGCAACGCGATCAGATATAAATGTTGCTATTGAACCTTGGTCAAATAGAGCAACAATTTTGCGCTCAACTGTGGTGGCCAAAATTATTGACGTATTGTTCGTTGATGCAATCTTAACATTTACGTTTTGCGATTGTTCAATATTTTCATCATTTTGATTTTGATTCGAATGAATCATACTAATTTGAGTCGTTTGCTTTGTTTTTGGTTGTTTACTTGTGAAATCACGATTAATAAACGAATCATGTTTATTACCGCATTTCTTGCATCTTTTATCTGACCCACAGTTATCAACAAAGTGATTAGGTCGTAAGCAATTTAAGCACTACTGTTTTGATTTTATAAATTTAATTCGATCTTCAACCGACGCCGATTTAAATTTAAAGCAACTAAATAAATTATGGTTATTCATTTTGCAAAACGCACAGGACTGATTATCAACAACCGCGTTATTAATTTTGACTTTAATAACTGGTTATGCTGAATTTTGATTAGACGTACGAGAATGCGATGACTCAAGTACTCGAATTCTTGGAGTCAAAAATTTTGCTAGAGAAGTGTATTCTGGAAAAGTTACCGAATCACCTAATTGTTTTTCCCATTCAACATTGTCATGAACATTGACTTAAATGTATCGTGAAAGTCAATCCAATTGGTAAAATCCCCGTCGAATTTTGGAAAATCCAAAATCGAGAGGCGAATATTATGTGATGTAGATAGAATATAAGAAGTATTTGAAACAATATTGTCAAGAGACGTGAAACTAATTTCAGTATTCAACTTCTCAATATTGTCCTCCATATGAGTGACAATTTCCCCATATTCATCCATGATATTTGAAAATCGATCAGGTTGAAAATAATCGAGAGATGCTTTCTGTAAATCAGTTGCAAGCACTCCGATTTGAATATGCTTCTCCCTTAATTCAGAATATATTTCTAGCGTGCGCTTTAAACGCGTTTGCAAAAATGGAATAGTATAATTATTTTGTCCCTTTTTTTAGTGTTCGTAAGCCAACGATTTAATTCGATTTCATACAAATCAATTGCACTGATCAGTACTAATATTTCATCATTGGCTTCAGAATCAGCCATTTTCGCAAATTAGCCTAGTAAAATTACCAAATTAAACAAAAAATGCGGATCGAGGGACCAAATAATGTATATAACAATTTTTTTACAAAATAAGAAAAAGAAGAGATAATAAGAGAAGAGCGCTGGTTAGAATTTGGTTAATTTGAATAATTTTATAAAACCGACGAATTTTGCTACCAAATCGACGGCTGGCTCACGCGAAAAATAATGAAATTAAAATAATAGAAAGAATCGCATATATGGTTTTTCGATTCGAAAGACAAAGACAAAAACAAACGTCAAAAATAATCTGACTCGAGATTCCGAAATTAGAATCAGCTGACGCGCTGATTCTAATTTCGACACTGATAAGAAGGTTAAAATTGAATAAAAATAAAATGCTCAAAATTAATAGTACATTACACAACGACGAAAAAATGAGGTTTAAGTTGGCAGCCCGAAGACGCCTTATCAACTATTCTATCAATGAAAACGTTGTTCCAAAATTACGGATAATCAATGAAGTACAGTAGTAGGGCTAGCTCACTATGGGCTCACATGGTAGTGGGGGAGCCTTATGGGATTTTAACATGTACATCATTTTGGGTTCACTTGGTGGAAGGGAAAGACTTTAGATGTGATGGGACTATGAATTGCGTGAGAAGGGGTGACAGCGATGAATTAGAAAAGAAAGTCGCGATTGGGAAATGTTGAGAGTTCTTGACATTGGAAATTTTTTTCGTGAGTTTCTAATTTATATGGGTTGAATAATTTGAGAAGAAAAAATTTAATGATATGATGAAATTGGTTTTCCTTTGTCATTTTAAGTTTTTAAAGCTATTAATATTTACATAAAAATTCTTCAATTCATGTATGAGGAAAGAAATTCTAAAGGTAGAAAATGTGAATGCGTGATCTGATATTTTTTCCAAAAAGGACAAATAAATGAATACACTGTTTTTATAATGAGGAAAAATTTTTAGAGAAGTATTAATCAGCAGTATTAGTATTCGTTCTTTCGAAAATTTGTTATTCGAAGATTTGTAGTTCTGACATTCGTTAACCTAATCTTGATAAGTTACAAATGCTTGGTTATTGAACTATGAAATTGATGGATGTTTAGTGAGAATGATTTTTTGTATTATATGTTATTTAAAGTGAAAACTTAGCTACTATTAAAGCACGGTATAAACATATGAAAATTCAGTGTAGTTCCAAATCTGAGTGTAAAAAGTCATCAATATGGTGGACATTAAAGCGCGTTTTTCACACGAGAAGGAACTGTTGGAAAACAAGTTCAAGCTATTTGACGAAAATTCTTCCGTGGCTGATCATTTTCGTCTACTGAGTGACTGCACAAAATTAATTAAAGTAATAGGTTCGCAAAAGCTACCTCATGTTCTTGGTAACGTGCAACGATCATTAAGGACGTTTATCAAAGATCTCAAATGTTTACGTGTAAACGTGAAATGTATGTTGTCAAGAAGAAACAAAACTAATATGCGTTTTACGGAACTAGATTCATGTTCAAAAACAGTTTGAAGACTGGTTTGATTGTAAATCTCAAGCACATTGATGTTGCGAAATTCTTAGAGGAAGCTCAGAAACTAACAATTGATTATGTGAGTGATTCGTTGCAAAAATTAAACACAGTGAAAGTAAGTTGTAAATTGGCTGCAGTATTCAAAATAGATGATAAAGAAGAGAAAAAATATTTCAAGACTAAGTATACCGAGCTACTATTATCATCGGATTTAACTCAATGGTATGTTGACAAAGTAAAGGAACCAATCCTTGTTGAAATAGAAGATTTCCAACAACAAGAATTCGGCTGGACGTTGAGTGCCATAAATAATATGGAAGTGAAAATTTGTAAATATAAACCTTTTCCAGCTGCTTCATTTATTGAATTACCGCTATGGATGAAATCAAAGAGAACTGTTGTTAATGAAAAGAATCAAGGAAATGATTGTTTCGTCACAGCGATAATGTCTTCGCTATATCCTGCATCATCGAGTTGTGATCTTCCAACTTCATATCCTGCATATCAGAATGTTCTTAAATTCAATAATTTATCATTTCCGATTAAATTAAAGGACATCCCAAAATTTGAAAAATTGAATGATATATCAGTGAACGTATTTATGATGCGAAATGAGAAGATTTTTTATGTTTCACTTGCTGAGAGCGAATTTGAAAATCACGTTAATTTGCTGTTGATAAGTGATGGTGAAAACTCTTATTAATGTTGGTTTAAAAATTTATCACCATTAGTAAGACAGTCACATTCTCAAATCTGGAGGATTAAGTAACATTCTTGCAATCGGTGCTTGAACTATTTTTATGATGAAGAAAAATTAATTGCACATAAAGTGGATTGAAAGCTAGTAAATGAGTGTGCAATGAAATTACCTACTAATGGCGAAAATGTTTTGCGTTTTAAAAACGTTCCAAACAAGTGTCTGTACCCTTTGTCATTTATGCTGAAACTGGATTTCTTTCGGGTAAAGATTCTTCAGAACGGGCTCCAAGAGCAGCCTATCAGCAGCATGAAATTTACAGCGTGGAATACTACCTGCACTGCAATTATGATCCGTCACATACAAGATACAAGATACCGAGATAGACCACAAGTGCGCGATCACTGCTATCGCCTTGGTGGAGAATTACGGTTTGTTCTCTGTAGCAAATGAAACTTACAATTAAAAACAAGCTTTTAATGTATCGGTTATATTTCATGATTTATGTAATTATGATGCGCATTTTATTGTAAAACAAGTTTCGAAAAACATAGAAGGTGATTTAAAAATAATACCGATGAACTTTGGAAAGTATATTTCATTCATGAAATTTGTAAAAAACACAAAGGTTCGGTTAACTTTCATTGATTCGGTTAGATTTTTAAATTCATCACTTGAAAAACTAGCTTCATATTTACACGATGATAAAATGTCGATTTTAAAAAGTAAATTTCCCGATTAAAATGAATTCAAATTGCTGACACGGAAAGGTGTGTTCCCTTACGATTAAGTTATGAAAAAAGATATTTTGTCTGAAACAAAGTTACCACCACGTGAACTTTTTTATAATAGATTAAATGATTCTAACATAAGCGAAGATGATCATAGGCGTGCAGTTAACGTTTTCTAAACATTCAATTGTAAAAATATTAGTGATTATTCAGACTTCTATATGAAAACAGATAGAATAGATAGATAGTTAGTTTTTCGAAAACTTTCGGAATGCATTACAAAGAACACATGGTCTTGATCCAGCACATTATTTTAAATTACCAGGCTTTATGTGGGATTGTGCTTGGAAGTTTTCTAATATAATATTAGAATTGTTAACTAATATCGATACGTTAATGTTTGTTGAAAAAGGGATTCGTGGTAGATTAAGCAGGTGTTTGAATGGTCATTCATTGGCAAATATTAAAAATGTAAAAAGTTTTAATCCATCGGAAGAGGAAAAATATATTATGTAGTATGATAAGAATAATCACCACTTCATACAGGTAAATTTGAATGGTATGATAACACAGAAAATTTTAACGTTTATAATATTTCAATCGACTCAAATATTAGATATAGTTTGAAAGTATATTTGTTGTATCCGTCCAAAATTCATGATATACAAAAGGTACCTTTGTGTCTGGAGAAAGCTACCCCAACCGGTTCAAAACAAACCAAACTTCTTGCTACATTATTCGACTAACCACGTTAAGTTATTCATTATCGAAATCTTGAACAAGCTCTCACAAGTTGAATCAAATTATTTGCAATACATAGAATTTTAAAATTTGAACAATCCCCTTGATTGAAATCATATATAGATTTAAATACTAACTTGCGAAAACAGCTCAAAAATGAATTTAAAAAAAATTTATATGAATTAATGAATAACGTAATGTTAGGAAAACTGATGGAAAATGTACGAAATAGACGCGATGTAAAATTGAAATCTACATGGGATGGTCGTTATGGTTTAGAAGTACTAATATCAAAACCGAATTTTCATCGATACATAACCTTTGACGAAGACTTGGTTGCAATCGTGATGAAAAAGTTATTTGTTGCCATCGACACACCGATTTATATCGGAATGTGTATTTCGGAAGTATCGAAAACATTATTGTACGATTTTCATTACAGTTATGTTTTACCGAAATTCGGGAAAAATTCAAAATTGTTGTCTGCAGACACGGATAGTTTAATTTATGAATTTAAACGTAACGATATATATGTATATATGAAAGAGGATTTATAAAAATTCGATACAAGCGATTATCTTGAAAACAATATATACGCAATGCCTTGTGTAAACAAGAAGGTGTTAGGTCTAATGAAAGATGAATGCAATGGTCAGATAATAGGTGAGTTTATCGGGCTCAGGTCAAAAATGTACGCTTTACGGATGAATGAAAGTGAGAGTGAAAGTGAGAGAGAGAAGAAGCGAGCTAAAGGTGTCAAAACTTGCGTCTTACAGAAAACAATTGATTTCAACGATTATTTATTTTGTTTAAATGAAAATAGTGAAAATACGCGCACTCAAAATTGTATCCGATCACAATTACACAATGTTTATACGGTTTGCGAGAAAAAAGTAGCTTTAAGTCCGCATGATGATAAAAAAATTTCAATGTTAAATAACACAGATACTTTACCATGAGGTCATGTTAATATAATGGAATGATAATAAAGTAATATATTTATCTAACTGAAATTAGTCTGAACTCATTATCTCATCCTCATCACTTGATAAGTTGTTGAATCGATGCTCAACTTCCTTCACGGCTTCGTCCATTCGTTTACGAAAATCTTTGACTTCGATAAGATTTTCTCCTATTTTTTGTAGAAGACATGCTTCTATTTCAATCACGAATACCTTCGTATGCCTCTGATTATTTCCCCAAGTTAAGTATGGTGTAACATCAGCCATTGTTTCCGCTGCTCAAAGTACTTGTGTAGGATCCGCAGGTATCCGAACGAAATGTCTATTGTCCAAAATGCCGATGAATTTTTCCCAAATGAGTTCTTCATTTCTTACCTTCTCTGGCCACGCAATATTATACTTTTGAAATTTAGAGCGCAGTTTTTGATTCACTACGCTTTTCTTTTGCATACTGTCACTCTTGTATTTCAAAAGTAACTGAAAATTTTTGTATTTAATTCATTTTTTAATTTTTTATATTGATTTTAGTAGCGAGTTATTACTTTTTCATACCGACGCTGCGCCTGTATTTTGTCGATTAAATAATCAATTGGAAATGTTGAATTATCCACCGAAACAGACAAAAATTCTCGTATTTGAGCGCTCATTGTTGAGTTGTCGTAGTCTCAACCTTTAACCATGAGCTCAAATCGTCGATAATCATTCGTAATGTATCGTTCTTTTATCGGATCAATTTCCTTCTAAAAATCTTTTTTTTAATTCTTGCTTTTGCCATTTTACTATGCCAATACTCGCGATCACTGCATCCAACTTTGCATTGATTCATTTAACGGGCCGCGTATGCAAATGGTTTCTATACATTTTCATCAAACGGTTTCAGTTCAATGTATTTTATATAACGCGAGCCATGCTTAACTTACTTTTAAATCATGTAATCCGTAACGATGTGATTCTTAGTTTTGTACCCTAATTCCCATCTATCTCAAAATTGAGTACAAAAGATGTGTAAATAGTTGTTTCCAATGAAAAGTTTAGAGATCGGTAAGTAGGGAAACAATAATATAATTAATATTCAAGAACAAGTGTGGGTATTAAAATGTAGGTTATTCACTTTCGGTAGAGAAAAAAGAAAAGAGAAAATTTATTTTTTCGTCATCCAGTTACCCAACTGCATCGATAATTTTCTAAAAGTAATAATTGATGGGAACCATTCATTGTGGATCATCTTAAAGTATTAATGACATGAAAATAGGAAACCTAATTGTCATAAATCATGCTGTTGAGACAAGGTATAGCCTACCTGCTCCCTACAGGTGTCAAGAAAATAGAAAGTCTTTTCAGTGTAGCTTAGTTACATTTAAATGTGATTTCGTAAAAAGTTTTTCATGTTTATATTTGAATAAAATACGAAACTGAATTCAGAATTTTTATTTTCATCAATCAAGATGAAAAAATAACCGAGTTCGGAAGAATTAAAAAGTCCAACGGAAAAAATAGAAAACTAAACTTGCGAGAAATATTTTTTCCGTAATAAAGCAATACGGGAAACTGATGATCGTGTGTTTTTCGTATTGTTAATTTAGAGTTGGATCAGAATATAGATGGGGATCAAAATACAGGATAGTATCAATCGCAAGTTGTACGAGCAACAGTCCAGTTTTCGATTTGATCAATTTACAAAATAATTCATCCACCAATATGAAACGTGCTGTAGGAACTAAGTCACGTTGGTTCCTGTTAATATTTGTATATTAAATTCTACTAAATTAAAAAAATGAAAAAGAAGAAGGGAAAGAAAGAAGGAAAGACGAAAAGAAAAAAAATGAAAGAAAGAAAGAGAAAGAAAGAAAAAGAGAAAAAAATCAATTTCAATTTTGCTTTTTTTTTACTGGCGCGAAAGATTAGTGCGGAATAAAAATTTTTTTTTCACGTAAAATTTTTAAAGTAAAATGAGTCTATGATTTCACACCTAGTATCAAATTTTGACGGTGAAAAGTTTTTCAAAGAAAAATTATTTTTGAAAATTGTAAAAAAATCAAATCTTTTTTTCGAAATTTAACTTTAACGTTAAATTATATTGGACATTGTAAAAATTAATTTGACTATTTTCAGATAAACAATATATCTGATTTATAGTCAATTTTCGAGGCGTTTAACAAAAAGGCGAAAATGGAAGATTTGCCGTTAAAGAATATACGGTCGATGGAAGTGAGGGAAATTTTCGAAGTCAAGGCAATAAAATTAACAGCAACGAAGTTCGGGGATGCTGCTATCTCGGAAATAAAAAGAAACGAGCTTGAATGTAAAGTGTTCTTGCCAAAAAGAATTGCGCTCATGCTAACCGAAAATCCTGATACTTTAAGCTAAATGTAAGATGAAATAAAATGTAAAAATTTATATTTTAAGTATCTTGGTGGCCGGTTCAACGGTCTCGAATTCATGTCTAAACCGGATGAATAAATACTTATATCAAATAAATACAAAATTGTATTATTTTTTTTTTATTACAATTCCTCATTTGTATATGCGGGTACAAAATTTCGTAGATGATTTGTGGTTGAAGTAATGATGATCCATCGTCTTTCTGACTTTCTTTCTCACATTTACGAAATTCAGATAGATGGACCGTGGACGAAACAGATTTGTATTTCGTGGAAAAACTTCCACGAAAAAGTATTTTGGATGGGGATGGGAAAAGTCTTGTATTAATATATATATATCGAGAAAATTTGAGTTTTCATCAGGAGTTTAACCTGCAGTATTTGAAGTATTTGTTTGGTACTTTTAGTGTTTCTTTCATAATATTATACAACAAAACGTAAGCAAATACTTTTTAATATATTATTATTAATTTGATGATGATGATTATTATTATTATTATTATTGTGATTATTATTATTATTTTTAAATACATATTTATAATACATATTTCATTATTACAGAAAATGCTCTACAATATGGAAGTGTGTAATCGGTTTGGTTGCTATGAGGTCGTCACAGCATACCGGTGGGGTATGTATGATAAGCACGAAAAGGAGCGACAGGTGAGATACTTGGAGTACCATTGCTACGAGGAGTATTTCTGCAGAGAATCGGCGGCATATGAAGAACTCCTAAGACCCTTGGATTACGCCTTCGATCTTAAAGTCGAGCCAGAATGGGCACATTGGTAGCGGCTACTGCCTTTCAAACTTCTGAATCCGGATGTTAAATCATAGTTTTTTTTATCTTTCAACTTCTTGATATATTTATCAATGTTAATATTTTCATTCGAATCAGTCGGGTTTTTATACAATAAACAATGTGTATCTGATGTACGTGACGTTCCTGGTGTTTCCATATCATTGTTACTATTATTGAAATTAATATCATCATCATCCTCAGCGCGGAGCTACACGCAACTGGGCGCGTCGTAGGTGGCGGATAACGAATGGCTTGTAGATATATAGGTTAGCTATGATATAAGCGGGAAGAAACAGGAATTTTAGTTTTCTTTTTTTTTCTTGTCGAATAAGCAGTCGCGGACCAAGCAGCGATCGTGATAGATAACGCAACTGGAGTGATATTGTTGCTAGACTATATCACTCCTATAAAAAAGTTGTTAGCTTTAGGAAGCACCACGGATGAAGCCTGTGTGCGCCGCTCCACCATAGACGCTCTACCTCCAGCACACCGCTGCCTTGCTAATAGGGGTTCGCTTCCCAAAGGCTAGAGAAGGAAAACTTGAACAAACCATGGGACAAGGTTATGTAGCGAGTACGGTGACGCTGCCCGAAAGGGATGTGCTGAATGATCTGCACCACGCGCTAACCTTGGTGGCTCCCAGCATCGACGTGCCGCTCCCAGGGGAGCACCAAGAAGCCAATGACGGGTGCAGGTGGACAGTCGGATCCGTTGAGACATTCCGGTTCCAATGGCCAGAAGTGGCGGACACAACGGAGATACTGTCAGCCGTGATCACCTCCCCCACCACCCCCCCCCCCCCTACCCCCACACCACCCCCCCCACCCCCCGCCCCCGCCACCCCTCCCACGCCACCCCCCGCTCCACACAGTCTCCCAACTCGCCGAGGAAAAAGATGACAGATCAGACGCTCTGTGCCGTCAGAC